>JAVQJG010134806.1:0-15298 GCA_036024015.1 Craterocephalus amniculus | reverse complement strand
AAGGTGTTTCCAATCAAGTGAACTAACCTGCGCTGAATGGAATCGCCTGCTTAAGTGGCTGGGCAGAACAAATTCATGGCATGGAGATGACTTGATGATGGCACAATCTCCCATCTCTGGTGGTGGTTGCACTGTGATTTTAAACCCCTTGAAAAACGAAGAACCCACAAAATCAGAGGATCAGATTTTCCTAGGGGATAGTCAAAGATACATTCAGAGGGACAAATGTGGTCTTAGCCATAGTGCTGGATGACTAAGTCAATTCTTTACTGTAAGGATACAGGACGCAAGTCAAGGTGTGTTTTTCTATTTTGAGTTCTTCAGTGATGTTTCAGGTAAAGAGGGAATTGGGTCATTTTGTTATGGACCATATAGTTGTTGTACAAAAGGAGGGAGAGCTTGGATCTAATAGCTGGCAGGGCTGTTCTCTGCCACAAATTGCGTTCATATAAGGAGATTTTCTAGCCCCAGCTAAGAGGTGGATGGTTTCCAGTCTAACTGGCTTGAGATTGCATCCTTGTTTTTCGCAGATGATGCGATCCTGTTGGCTTCACTGAGCAGGAATTGTGGATTAATTTGTTGCCATTCGACCTTAAAAAGAACATGACAGAATGAAATACTGAACTCTGGTTACAGGATCAAAGACCTCCACTAAGCACTGGGTTTTTGAAGAAGGGTGAGGATGAGAATTAGCACCTCCAAACCTGATGCATCAGAAAAATGTATGTTGCCCTCTCTTGGTTGAAGGGAAGTTTAACAACCTGAGGGTTTCCTTCATGAACGGTTGTAGACAAGAGAGAAATGTTGACATGCAGACTAAGGCACCATCTACAGATATCTGGGAAATGAACAGGTACGTGGCCTTACTTTAGTCTTCACCTATAAAGTGAAGTATCTGAAATGAGCATCTTCTGAAGGGTTTCTGGGCTCACTGTAAAAGGATCGAGTGAAAAAGTTAGTCAACTATATGGAAAGAGGAAGATATGAGGGACTCTACTTGATATGTTGACCCGATAAGTATGAGGAAAGTAATGAACATTGATTTGTTTGATGATCTACAAAGAGGGGGGTCAAAGATTCCAGTCCAGTAATGTCCAAAGCCAGCTTCAGTTGTCAATACTTCTTTTGTTTTAGCTGTCTGACTGTAAAGTGTCAGCCAAACTGCCCATATGGGATCTCACTTTGCATTTCTCTACAACTTCTTTGGTACATTTTTGCTTACTAGGTTGTACTTATTCTTACAAAAAAGACTAAGTATGTGCTGTGCGGTCTTTTAAATTAACCTTTGTTGAACCAGGGATAAAAATCTCTTTTACAAGACTGGGGAGACCAGGGAGTTCAATTGCAATTTATAATGTATAGGATAATAAAAACTAGAGAAAATTAAAATATTAGAATAATTAATGGCCATTCTTTGGCCTAAACAAAGTAATTACAGGTAACCATAAGATTTGCAGCTCTGAGGGCTGCAGATTGGATAGAAGCCGTGCTAGAGTAGCTATACAGATATACCAATTTTTAGGTCTATAAGATGGGAAAAAAAACATTCATCCAACCTGTAGACCTACCATGCAGTGAGGAATAAGGGCTTAAAAGCTCGGGATAAAACTGTGCTACGTGGTAGAATCTAGCTGCGTTTCCATTACAGGTTTTTTGCAAAATAAAAGCGATATTTATAAAATTTCAGCAAAGTTCAAATGTGAATTTGCTGCTATTTCAACTGAAAAGGTATTCCGCGCATAAGCTGGTATTCTCAATAAATCTCATCCTGCGAGACTCCATTTCATGTTTGGAGCATTTTGCACACTTTTTAAAAAAAAAATCAAGGATGGAGAGTATATTTTTCTGTTTAATTGAAAGTAAAAAGATTTTTGTCTCCTCTGCTCACACTTTTAATGCCAGCTTTACTTAAAACAAACTGGTCACATGACCCATTCACGTCAACTCAGGTGAAGTGGAACTCCAGGAAAGGTGTTTTCATTACACTTTTGTGAAATTCTTCTATAACAGTACATCTGATAAACCACCTGATGAGAGTGAAAAAACATTTTAGATTTATTTGAGAGTATGTTTTTCTGTTTCCATAGACAGTTTTTTATTGTGATATTTAGGTTTTGTCTAGGGGTAATGGAAATGCAGCTTACAATGTGTAGTGCTATATGCTTTGTAAACATGCAGGGATTAATATGGCAATTCCATAATTCATCACTTACATAACATACTTGCTTCTAAACCTTAAATAAGATTTAATCTCAGTCTGTTCACCAATTTCCTGACAATGGATCTTTAAGAATTCCAAAGTATCTGTACTGAGATACTCACTCAATCTCTGAGCATTGAAAAGTACTAACAGATGGAAAGTTCAGAGGTTCTTTGAACCTAGAGAAGTTGGCAACCCATTGTGGCAATCATTAAACATGTTTGCAGTCCTTTTAGTAAATTCCTCCTTAAGACAGTTCCTCTTGAAAAAGTTGAGCAACATTTTCTGGTACAGTGTGGGAAATGCTCAATTACATATTGTTCAAGTGTTCCTCATTAGAGTTAGGCATCACTCATCCCTGAACTGTTTTGGATGGCATATTCGTCTATCTGGCTCTGCCGGCTGCTTAGTTTTAGTATCAAAATTTATTTTCAGGGAAAATCTGTTCTCCTTTTGTGCTTTTCACCAAAAAAAAGTGCACAAATGTGTTTAAAACAAAGTATGATTTTTTTAGTAAGCTCTTTCTACTTAACGCCCCCAAATATGTTACATAACTGCAGCATGGTAGAGATTTATACTGTAGAGATTCTGTACATAAAGCACTTTTTTTGCCTACTGTGACGAGGGGAAACTCAGAATTCATGATGTACCCTAAAAACAGGAAAAGGGCATCAGAAGAGGAACAACCATCACAAGTTAGCTCAACAGGATATTTGCTGTACAACTTCACAAAACTGATGTGGCTCTATGAGTTCCCAATATTATTACATCTGTCTCATCACTCATCTGTCACTTCCTGAATATGCTTGTGTGTTGGACTTATTCTGAAATGTCCCCACAGGCTTGAAAGTAATGTCAGTGTTGCATATTCAGTTGTTAATTTTGCTTTTCAGACAAGGAACTCTAAAAAAGTAAGGTGTACAAACAGAGGACATATCATGTGTGCTCCATTACTTACAGTCACCAGGCACTTTATTAGGTCCATCTGTCCGATGATTTCACACAAACATCCAATCAGCTAATCACATGGTAGCAACTCAATACATTTAGTGATGTAGACATGGTCAAGATGACTTGATGAAGTTCAATCTGAGTATCAGAATGAGGAATAAGAGGATGTGAGTTACTTTGAACATAGCTTGGTTGTTGGTCTGAATCTTTAATGGGATTTTCCCATACAACCATGTCTGCAGTTTAAAGAGAACAGTCCAAAGTAGGACAGTCAAAAAACATTGATACCTCGATACTCAAATATAGTATCTAGCTTGATATAAATTTCAAATGGTATCGATACTTAAAGGCCACTTTTAAGCTTAATAGTTCGCAAAGGACCAGCTGCATCTGCCCATTTTAAATAGGCACCGAAGCAGGCAGCCTCTCCCTTACAGTATTTCCCTGAAGGACCCATTGTTTACAGTGTTGCCTTTTCAACTTATCACTAATTAGCAAGTTTCTAGACCTCTCCAATAACTCTTCGACAAGAAAAAGCAGCTAGCAACAAATCTAAGTCTTACAGAGCTTATAGTCTGTAAGATTTTGATCTTACAGACTATTTTGATAATAATTGCATCTACATCTATTTTGATGTAGATTCAATTGGAGACAAAAACATTAAAAAGTTAATTTTAAAAACTGTTTTTAATCAATGAATCTAGTTTAAAATGAGATCATATAAGTTAGTTTGTTCTGTTGTTTGCTTGATTTGTTCTCCAGTTTTATGTAGAAAATAACATGTATGTAAATAAAGTTCACTAAATAGCTGTTGAATTTTTTGTATTTTTTGCACCACAGTGAGCAAACAGTCTGAGAAGAATTTATTTCTGCACAAATAGATAGAGCTTTTATTTGATTTGATTTGATAGAGGATTTATTTTACACTGTAAGTCTTTTCTCACATTATTAGTAAATTTGATGAGTGTCTTTTTCAACTTCACATTCAAATGGTGGGCTCAGAGTTTGGTGGAAACGTCATGAAATCATCAATCCATCCTGCCTTGTATTTTTTTTTTCTCATCCTGCCTTGTATTAACGGTCAGGCTGATGATGGTGTGATGTATATTTGTTGGCACACTTCAGGTTGCTTAATCCACCATGTCATTAAGCTCAGATCATCTCCAGCTGGTTTATTGAACATGACAATGAGTTAAGATTGATGCTATCTTGTCGAGATGGTGCAAAATCTCTGAGCAATGGTTTCAACACCTTTTTGAATCTATAACATGAAGAACTAAGGTGGTACTAGTAAGCTGAACGTAATACAGTGACCACAGTGTATGTAAACACAAACACCAGGATGTAAAAATGTTATTATATTTTCCTGTAGGTAGAAAAACTGTTTCTATTATATGCGCAGAAACTTCCCAGTGATGGACACACATAAACATAAACATAAACATGTATGGTTTATACATGACAATGCATTTCCTACTGTTGCTGTCAGAAATTATCCCTGACCATTAGATAATCATAATCTATACCAAACATAACCTCCAAACCAAGTTTTAAACCTAAAACAATATGTAGTACTTGCTGGGACAAAGCTGCACTCCCCATGTTTACAGGAGGTCCCCATAAGTCTTTGTGCATCAGATCTTTGTCTCCATGAAGTAGGAAAAACAAGTACAAACACACACACTCAACCTCTTGGGAAATTATGCTATCAGTCTTGTAAACACAGCTGTGAATATAGGAACAGTGAGGCAGCTGCTGCAGCCATGGGTAAACACTTAATAAAAGTCACACTTTAATTCTTAGGCTCTCCAAATGAGTGCGTAAAGCATTAGGAAAGACTGACTAATTCTTTAATACTTTAAACACTTTATCATTTTGTTTCTTCTACTGTGCATTCAACGCAACAAACTGGTAAAGTTATAAAAGTCAACATGTTTCTAATGTCTGAGACGAAAACAAGTTGGCTTTTATCACTTTTATTGTTTCTGCTGCTTTAACCGACTCACTCATAAAATCTCATAAAAAGTACTTTTAAGTCACTCAGGGAGTGCTGCTCTAACGTCTGCCCAACACTGTGTCTGCCACAAATTAAAATAACAATCCATTTTACAATTTTAGAAACTTTGAAATCCAGTGAATATGTCTCATCAACTTTGGTGATTCCAACTTTTCCTTGAAGGCAGCAACAACAGGACACAACTTAGATTACATGTCCAGTTAGCTTGTGGTAACCTGTAGTAAATCTTAATTTAAATTTAACCAGCATCATAAACCTGCTGCTACTATGAAGAAGTAGCATGTTAGCAGTGAGCATTTACAATAACCATACAAGCAGTCTGTGAAAATGGGAACTTGAAAACTTAAACATGCTACAAGTAAGTAAGCCTCATTTATGAATATTTCAAAAGGTTCAATGTGAGGAAACAAAAAGATAAAAAAAACTATGTGTACAAAAAGACAAGGAAGGAATTTGAAGTGAGGGAGAGAGGGTGCCTGTATGAGCATAATGGCCATTATGCTATCATGAAGCTTCAAGTACTTCTCAAAGTCAAGGAATCTTCCTGAACTGATGCTATTTTCAGGATCTAAAGTCATCAAATTTATAGAAAAGACTTTCCCAATGTCTTTCATCCAAAGAAAACTTACACGATGCCGATAATGCTCACGCTTTACGCTGACTCAGGGTTAAAACATCTGAGGACGAGTTTGTTGGAGCTTTGATGAGTCTGATTTAAAACCGGTAATTATAAAGACTTTCTGTTAGCATCTGACATAGGACGGCACCTAGTGTTACATCTCCAACCATACAATGTGTGTGCTTGCCTTACATCAGGGGTTCCCAGCCTATTTTCCTTGAGGACCACCTTTGTGCATATAGTAAAAAGTCATGGACCCTCAGCTCCACCTCCTCCTGAAACCATGCTTAATTTTATGCCTTCAAAAGCGAAATTCTCACCATAAATACTGGATTCTGGCAAAGTCCTGTCCTTACATTGAGCTGAAGTTAAATTAACCACATAAAGCCTTACTTTTATTTCTTAAAATAGGGACTATGTTGGGACATTAATCCAATGGCTCTGAATCTTCAAAGCATTGGGGATCCCCCGTGCTCTTTGAAAACACTGCATCATATCCTATTTGTCTGACACACACACATCATGCACTATGCATGATGTGTGTGTGTCTAGTTTTAGTCAAACATTCTTATCAGGCATCACATGTGCTGTAAGAAAAGGAAAACAGAAGAAAATCTTGGATTATCACTTAAAGATTTATCTTTATTTCATCCGTTAGTGCTAGCGGGCAGCAGATGTGGGCACACACTCTCACACTGGCCAGTTTCTCTGGGAAACCAGTGTTTACAAGCAGCGCTTTACTTTCCAAACCAGAGAAAAACTTATCCACCCCAATGATGTCATGTGGCTATGTTTGCCTGGAGGTGAGGGTGTGCACATAAACCTTGTTTGTGTGTACATCAGTACAGTGAGCAGACATGCAGGTTTATCTTTAATCAGAAACGGAGGAAAAGGGGGTTAGTGTAATATTTAAAAGTATATCAAAGTGACTTGTCTTTGAGACTTTGGGGTATTGCGTGTTGTGCGGTAAAGCTCTTTGAGTAAAGTTGCCTCTGACTAATTGTGAAATGACAGAAAGCTGAAGCTGTGAGAAGTGATTCAGGAAAATGAAAAGAGAAAGTAGGGGCATAAAGCAGAAGTGACAAGTTGAAAACAGGAATGAAATGTCACTGGAAAAGGGAGAGGAAAGGGAAGGAGAGCACAGCACTGAGTTAAAAGGCAGGAAAAGCCAATGAAACGGCTTCTACTGAATAAAAGAAAAATAGTATGCAAAGCACTCATTAATTGAAAATAATATTTCTTCTTCATGAGGATTAAGCAGACAACATTAACCATCCCATTTCACTGCATCTTTGCTTGGTCTGCATTACATTTCTCTGTCCTTTCATGCTCTTCACCCAGCCGTTTATCCACCAGTCCTCTCCGCTGCCCCTAATAAAAGCCTTGTGACTGAAAAGCAGCGATGCACTCCACCCCTCCGGTTGCAATGATTTAATGCATGCCAACAGACCAACTAAAATTAGGCTCTGACTTGACATGACCTGATGAAGATAAACAGATTCAACATCTAAGAGACTTTTGCCTTTTGCTACAGTACGATGACCCGGTCTGTTCAAAGGAATATATGTTCACTGGTGAATACAATACTGTGGATAGCATTTGAGAATGCATATTTCCGTCTGCTATGGGTTTCCAAGTATACTGAGTGTATTCAAATGTGGACATAAGCCAAGCTTTGGTGAACTTAACTGGACGACTTTATCTTTCCTGTATCGAAAAATGGGACAAATTGATTCACTGACACAAGAAAATCTGATTATTACGACACAAAGTGGCAACTCCCCCTCCTTCCTGCCTATTTTCCGCTGACAAGTTGCATCACAGAAAAAAAAAAAATTTTACCGGATTCTTAATAAACATCCATATCAAAGCTCAGGAAGGGAAATGTGGGGCATGTATGAAGTACATCAGAGCATAAACATAAAGTAGTCATTTGCCCTTGCATAAAGAATGTGGTAAAGTGTTTCTGTGACAAAGCAGTTTGGACAGGAAAAACTGAGCTTATGCATTCCAACAGTAGCTTCTTCAGGTGGTCCCTTCCTCAACCTCTAAGTTTCTTTCTCAGACTTTTAGGGGACATGTGAAGATAGAACTTTTGAGATTACCTCAAACCTTCGGATTTCTGATTGGTCAACTAATCTTAGGGCTTTATATCTACTTTGTGTCTCAGTCATCTGATGTTTAGTCTAAACCATTAACATGATTATTCCACCTACAGCAGGTTACCAAGCTATTTATTCAGTGCACTTTGTGCATCTTAACTTTTAAGGAGATTTTTGAAAAAAGGCTGTTACAGCTTATTAACAAGTTTTAATTCCCTTTCAAAAATGCACTGAAAAAGTATCACTGGTCAATATTTAGATTTCTGGACTCAATCGAGTGAAGTTAAATCCATCTTCTTGTTTGCAAAAGAAACATTCATTATTAAGAAAAAACTCTAAAATGGTAAAATTAACACTTCCAACTGTACACAATTTTAGCCTTTTTGTCCTTGTGATAATTTTTACTTAGGGATCATTTCATCCCTTCAAAACAATAAAGGTCCTAATCAACAAGATTGTGAATCATTTGGAGGTGAACAATCGTAGTTTTGGCTATGCACACCCACTCTGATGTGAAATCAGAATAAATTAAGAATCTTAAAAAAAAACGATGATCCTGTTTCTGCTGCTCAGTGAGAGCGATTCAGGCTTGAGTCTTAAAGGCGTGCGTGCGCGCGTCAACGCACACGCACGCCAGGTTAACGAGCATGTGCTGGCCGCTGCCAGTATTGTATTGTTTACTCCGCCGCCATCAGAGCATCATGGAGACACCATGACAACTAAATAATAAACCAGTGGCCTCAAGCGCCTCTTAAACACCAACATATACTCCTGGAAAACAAAGAAAAGAAAAACTTTGTCTAGTGTGACGAAAGAAGCCAAACTGGAGTCTGACCGCCGCAGGAGCAAAATGAGAGTCAACATCGGAGCAGCTTTCTAAATGGAGGGAGCTCCGATTTGCTCTGGGAATAACCCCCAAAACCCACCACACGCGGCACGCGGCAGCAGCTCGAAAGCGCCAAGGGGCGGTCGCGTGGCGCTTTGCGCCTGGCACCATCTCCCACAGCCAGCGCTGCGACTTTGCCGCAGTTCGGAGTCAGCTCAGACTCATCACAACATCGGTGGAAATACCGCAGGTTTTCAGCTTCCCTCGGAGTTCCCCCTGCCTATATTTATTAATTTAATCACCTGACTAAATTCTGCTGCATCACCGGCTGCCATCAGATTTTTTTTTTATATCCCACTCTGCTGGCGAATCCGTTGCTGTGTGACATCATTCAGATATCCGAGATCTGAAACTACTGATGACAACAAGACCTGTTTCACCATTAATATACTTTCATACAGTGCACTAATTAAACATTATTTAGAAAGATCTGGGCTGTCGTTATCTGGGGGAGAGATGGTTCTTCAGCACACTGCGCATTTACAGGAGAACACAGCCGGGTGCTTGATATTTCACAGTAAAAGACGATAAACAGTGTTTTATTGTTTAAATCGACCGGATCCACTTTGATTTTCATCGACTGACTTCCTGCCTGCATGATCCCATCTGCTCAAATTGACGAGGAATCCAAGCGGCAAGCGGCAAAAACAGAACAGCCGCGTATTTTAGAGAAGCGGCAAGTGACGGCGCTTCTGGGGCGCTTCAGAAACCTCTGCGCGGCGCCGCTGTTGGAAGGGGTTCCGAAGGATTTAATGGCGGCGATCTGCCACGATGGTGCAGCGCTGCGCGGCTGCGTCGCTTCTGCATGCGGTGGGTTATGGGGGTAAAACAGGACCCTCAGCTGCTTTCTGCTTAGTAAAAAGCTAAATGTGATGCATGAAAGAAACCAGGATGTGCAATATTCCAATGCTATGTTTTTAGTATATAACACTAAAGGCCTATTTATGCTCGATGCAGATGACGGATACGCAGACGCACAGGGAATTGTGTCTTCTCCATCAATTACATGCGTATTTGATGCGTTTTGAGGCTCCTTGTGTATCCGTCATTCGACGCAGAAGACGGAGTAATACCTTCAAAAAACACAGTGTCAGTGTTGAGCTCAGTGGAGCAGAAACAAACCAGGGAAAAAGGAAAAAGAGCAACGGGAAGAATAAAACCGTAGAAGAAGAATGAAGACAGGAACATTTGAAGTTGCACAAGCTTTTGAAATAAGGCTCTGCAAGGGTTCAGGGAGTGTTGGTGGTTAGAAACAACTTTATAGCCGCGCATAAGTGCCGCGAACCGATGTCTGAGACTAACGTCGTATCGCAGAGTTAACACTGAACTCAGCACTGCCCCCTAGCAGAGGTTAGCCGTAGCAACATAAACAACGCATGGAAGTATAAAGACAACGACGCACAAAAACGTTTGGTGCGGACGTCCACATTTACGTCTGTCAGGCAGCATAAATGGGCCTTCACCCTCCCGTTAGCATACAAGCTAATAAAAGCTCATGCCCTTTATTAGCATCCGGCTGCCCGTATGCTAGCTATGCTATGCTTTATTTATTTATGTTGCATCTAAGTTCGGGCTTGGACTGAGGACATTGCAGGTAAAGACCAACGTAGTCCAAGTCAAAGTCGATGCGGTCCATGCATGTACACAACTTTGACGTCACTTACGCTTGTCGCCGGATAGGGCAGACTTCTGGAATAAAGCTACAACTTGTGCTGTGCTCCTTTAACAAAACCTACAAAGAATATTTGATCCATCTCAAGCCAAAATTCACCTCAGAGATGACTGCAATGACCAGTATAAATCCTGGGTTGACTAAATTCATTTCTGTATCGAAAAAGACTTTCAAAAGGCCTCAATAATAAGGCCGAATTGGATGCCACTGTTTAGAAAATATACCCCTATGGACCTTCCTTTCCTCACTTATTAAAAGGGCTCTATTATGCTCATTTCAGGCTAATTTATTTTCATTTGCGAGTCCACAAGCGCAGGAACCGATCCAGCATTTTTCACAAGTCCCTTTATTTATTTTAGACCGCTCCTCTCCGTAGGCCCTCAGATCAGCCTATGCCAGAAACAATTAGAAAGAGACGCCCAGTTACATCCTGCAGCAACGAATGCAGCAGGATGTAACTGCTTGGTAAACACTCTGCTTACCGGCAACAGTCCGATATGACGTTATTCACCGTCTTTCACTCGTCTTATAATATTTGTAAATGCCTCTATTAACAGGTGAGCATGTGGTAAATGTACCACAAGGCCCACAGAGGTGGAAAAAGTCTGCTCGGAGAACTCGAAATAGAATAATAGGGCCCCTTCAAACAAAACAGAGGTGAATATATTTAACTCCCAGCTGAAAGTTAGGCGGTATAGGTCCTGTTAGTTTGTGGTTAACCCTCCTACACACCAGATTTTCTACAAGTTTAATTTCTTGTGACTGAAAATGAGCTTGGCCCGTTGGCGTGCTGCTCAACCGGTTTAGTTTTGGGAGAATTTCTGACCTCACCTCCTCACATTTGTTCTCCTGCCACTCAACTTTTTGCCTTAGTTTCACCCTGCTGCAGGGTTTCTCCTGGGATCTGTGGGCTGTCAACACTCAGACCAATGGCCCGGCTTTACACTTAACCACAAATGTGCACACACACACACAAAGATGAGTATACAGTTGGGACATAAAAGCACATACGGTACAGACAGCGATGAAAACGATAAATAACACATGCACAGAGACTAAATGAGAGGTTGTAGGTAATATAGGTCACACAAACAGAGCGTATTCTGTCTCACACACACACAAAGGATGTGGAGAACCACATGTAGGGAGCCGAAGAATAAAGAAGCCACATTTTTATGCAAGACAGAGATGTTTAGAAGCAACAACAGACATATGAAAACACTTTAAAGGGAACCATACAGAGACGACAGGGCCAGAGGTGAGTGAAGGTTCAGTTCAACACAAACACGCACCTGTTTATACTCCACACCCAAACACACACCTAAACACACGGATGCACCTGTGCATCCAGCAGACAAAGAAAAGCTGCACATGCCTTTGATGGTGGTGATGACCTGGTCCAGGTGCTTGCTGTCGTTGCGGTCTGGTCTACAGCTCGGAGTGATCTCGATGGAGTAGTCTGGTCCATACTCTGTAAAAAACTAAAACATGACAAGCACACACAGATCAGATCACAGCACCTGCCGTATTTATTATTTATCTCTTTTTCTTACAGAATACAGCTGCTTTCCTGGAAAATGCCCCGGTTTGGCTTAAATTAAATGAACTGCGAAACTGCCTTGTGATGAATATTTACAGAAATTCAGAGATCATTTAAGTATACAAACGAATTAAAATAATTTTAGTCAGTTAGAAAAACTATTACATGATCGAGTTATACAATTCAGCACAAAGCAAATACATCCTCTAGCACATATAACCTCTTCACTGAGTATATCCTCACCACTTTAAAGGCTGCATGCATAACCTTGATCTCAAAAGAAAGCGGAACCATACAGATGACTGCAGAAGGGTCAGAATCAAGATATGCATCACTTTGACTGGGTAAATTCACAGTATGAAAAAAAGAAATAGTTATCTCCTTAAAAAGAAAACCACATTATTTATAACCATTATTTATAGCAGTGCAATTCATGTAGCATTAGTAAACTAAAGTCTGATGAGGAACTGTGAACGAGCAGAAAGTAGAAAACGTTTTACAGATGTTTTAGTCGAGGTGTTACACGGATAAAAATCAGCCAGTGCTGATTGTTGACACCTCTATCAATGGTCAGAGTTGGAGAATCCAGGGAACAACCTGACGTTCACCTTAGAAACACCGACCAAGATCCGGTAAGAAGTGAACCGAGGCAGAAGGAGGGACTGTCTCACTTTAAATCTCCTTCATCTTCATGGAAACAACCAAAACCTTCATGATTCATTTCAAACAAAGGCAGAGACAAAGCAGAGGGTTTTCTGAGGTGGAATAAAAATTTTGACCTCAAAACAGGAAACATAAGTCATTTTTTTGCAGCAACTCTGGCTGCTAGCTTCAAGAGATTTCATCCCACAGCCATGAGGTGGTCATCTTTGTAATTAGAAGAGTCTCTGATTCATTTTACACCTTGTTTGTGTGTTTTGCTTTAAGTGCAAAATCAGCAAAAGCTCTAAACCAGAATAAAGATCTGAATACCCTCGTCCACACGTCAGCTCCACAGAGGCCTGGTAACCTGGCACTCATTAGATTCAGCCGTGTTGGAGAAGGCATGCATTTTGTTAGCCTCCTGTGACCGTAACCTTAGAGAATTCTTCTAGCTGTTTGGTTAAGAGGGATCAATAAACAGAATTTTATGATTTTTGGGATATCCTTATTTTTATGATTATGCATATTTTATTATATATCAATTAGTTATAAAATAATCTTAAATTGAAAAACAAAATCTCTTCTGACACCACTGAATTGCAGTTTAAGTGTTTCACAGGTTAGAGTTACACACAATGTAGCATAATATGGTGCAGACAACCAAATATGTGAAGTCCTCGTGTGAGGACGCTAGGTCTCAGGAGATAACATCTTCCTAATTTCTGAAATGGCTTGTATCTCATGCTGCCTCCTGTACAGGGGCTCTTGTAATGAAGAGTTTAATATTTGAGACTTAGGATATTAAAAACTGGCCGCATGGTGGTGTGATTGGTTTACTTAAATCGACAACTTTGCCTTATTTTGAGCTGCTAGCAGGTTATAAAAGGTTCAGCAGTGATGGTATGAAATGGAAGCAAATTGATTGTCACCATTGATGTAATTTACACTGCAGTCCACAGTTGGGAGATATGATAGAAAAGAATAACAAATCTGAACATCCTGGTGACAGCACAGGAAAGTCTATGTATATTCACACAAAATTGCATCCAGTATTCATCAAACTTAATTAGGGAGGGCATTTGATTAAACTGTCTTAATTGATCATCATTGATCAGGTGAATTATTGATAAATCATTAACATCTTTTTATCAAAATTCAATATTTATAGGCAATATAAAATGAAGTGAAAGTATGAAAAACCACAGCGTGTTTCATCATTTAAATTTTTATTACAAGATCAACAGGATTCATTAACTGGTTAAACTGGAAAATCTGTGCTGCACATACAACCTCAGCACAAGCCTAAAGATGTATTAGTTTTAGCGATGAAAAAAAATCACAAATTAGTTTCTGAATCCATTAATTGATCGCAATTTATTAAGCCCATCCTTAAACTTGATCAAAGATTTGGGATTTACTAAACCTAACCATGCAGCAATGAACCCTAAAGGTATGTAGCCACTTGTTATTTATACTGTCCAGACTCAGCGGGATGTTTGGGAGTTTCACTGACAAATAAAAACATGAACCCACCAAACTAGTTCCTCATGCAAAAATAAAATGTAATGCAGAACAAACACGATGCACCACAAATCACTCAAACTTTTATTGAGACGGCCTGGGCCTCAACAATGGGAACAAAAAACCCAAGAGACGATTTCAGCAAATACCAAAGTCTCCCAGCCTTTCATGCAACGTTTGACCGCAGCCAACATTAAACCAGAAGATACAGGTAGAAATCCGGGGAGGGGGTTCACCCAAAAGTTAAAACCTGGGCATGTCAGACAAAAAAAAGAAGAAAACAAAAGTTTCCAGGAAGATTTTTGGGGCCGTGACTCAGTGCCATGAGAGCAAAACAAACTGCGAGGCCAGGTCCAACCACAAGTGCGTCAGTCCGTTTGCAGCAACTGTTGTGAAAGCCTTGCACTCTGAAAACTCAGCGGAACGTGCCGAGCAAGCCAAGGTGACCGAAATCTAAAACAAAAAGGCCACAACTGACAGGAATGGCGAGTCCTACTCCCCTCTCAGGACTGAAGAAGCACAAAACTATTGAAAAACCACAAATTCCAAAATATTAAAGTGAGAAAAAATTAGGATAAGCTGCAAATAACTAAGATGATGGAGCCTATTTAAGTTTGTAATTTTACAGACAGGGGTGTCTTGTCTTCATCTCTTTAGTGGATTAGATGGACGTCATCAGAAAAGACTTTGGAAGAACTTCTGGCAACAAACACACATATACACACAGCAGAAATCAGCCAACATGCAACAAGAATATGCTTCTGCATATTTGGAGACAAAGACCACTCTGTCTTTGTTTAATAGGCCTACTTTGTGAGTCAGACAGTGGGAATGCATGAAAGTGTGTGTGTGTGTTAGCAGCGGTAAACGCAGGTGAAGGTATGAGTTTGCACTTGGATGTGTGTGTTCACCGGGATTATTCATCGACAAATGCCTGGCAAAAAGCAAAAAGCCCTGTTTTAATGTGTGTGAGTCTGCTTTTAATTAAGTCTGATGAGTTTTCTGTGTCTTACCTCCGGTCTCAACATGGGAGTAGTTATAAACACACACACACACACACACACACACACACACACACACACACACACACACACACACACACACACACACACACACACACACACACACACACACACACACACACACAC
>JAVQJG010134800.1:0-12020 GCA_036024015.1 Craterocephalus amniculus | reverse complement strand
GAGACGCATGAAGACGCACCAGCGTTATCCTCTGCGTTGACGCTGATCCCGGCCTGAATCAGCTGCTGCACCTGATCCAGGTCGCCCCTCTTGCAGGCTTGGTGAAGGTAGGTCTCGCCCTTCCCGTCTCTCTTGTGGAGAAACTTCACACATGGAATTTTGGACCTTCGCACAGCCTTCGCTTTCAGGACTAACAACATAAAACAGGTTAGATTTAAAGGCCTTATGGTAATCTCTGTAAACGTCTCCCGGCTGACCTGGTGCTGAGGAAGACTCCGCTGCAGGCTGCGTACAGCTGGACGTCCCTGGACCCTCCTCTGGTTTATTTTCCATCTCATTACGTCCTGGATCAGCTGCAGGGACGATCCTGCCAGCGTCTCCGATGAGGAGGGCGGGAAGATTATGCAGCAAGCTCGGAGAGTCGCTGTCTGAAAACGCCATCCCCTCCTCCTCTTTCTGATTACAGCCGTCAGTCGTCTCCATAGGGAAACTACAGATAAAAACAGCAAAGTAGTGACTTTTTGGCTGAAAAATATCAGATATTCTCAGATTAAACAGAAAAGCATATCTTCACAAGGCTTTAAATCTCCTCTTACTTTAAAATATAAAAGGTCAGGTCTGGTCCATGTTTATACAACACTCACTAGATGACAGCACAGACTGAAAATCTATGCATCAACAACCTAAATGACTGCATGGCTAATACATCTTAATACAATAATATAATATAAAATAATTTTGAGGATCATTACAAACAGGTATGATGGGATGGATCCTCCCGACAGACTTTCTAAAACTCTGTGTCCACCTTAAATATAAAAAAACTATGTTTCCACGTGTCAATAAATAGCTTCAAATTGTGTATTTTCCAGGTCATATATAAAGAAATGAGGAGTAGTTGAAGATGTTTACAGATTAACAGAAACAAACGGGATTAGGTTTCTCGAAGACCAGCTTTAGGTTTATTTATCACATTCATATCTGATTTGATTATTCTTTTTGGGTTTGATTGTTTAAGTCTCTGACTTTGATTTAAAATAGTATTAAAATGTTTAAATAAAAGTAAAATCATATATATAATGCCATAATATGACAAACCACCAGATTGTTTAAGAAAAAAATGTTATAACAATATTTAACATAAAATTTTAGCACCAGGCTGAGACTGATTAAATTGCTTATTTAGATGCATAACATGACAATACCATCAGATCGTATAAGTAGCGACATATCTTTTATATAATTGCATATTTTATATTTATGTTTCAATTTAATCAGTTTTAAGGTGATAAAATGGCAAATTTACAACTCAGGTAGTCTGACTTTGTCTGGCTAATATAACCAGTTACGAAAAATAGCAGCTGAAAATTAACTAGCTTAGAGATTTATGAGCATACTTATCTTGTTTTCAATCAACTATGTCTCTTAAATGAATCGCGCGAATCGTGTTAACTTGAAATATTACCCGTTTTAAGACAAATAAACGCTGTTTTCCTCCGTCCCTCAACTCCGCTCTTTCCAGTGGCGCGAAAGGATGAAATGGGGCGCACGCGCATTGCCGCTCTGCAAGAACTAGGTTGCATTCGTGTCAACAAGGAATTCGTAAATATACCATACTATTTAATTATAATATTCATAAAGGTCCAAGAAAATTCGTCATAAAAGTTAACTGAGTTTAGCTACTATTATTTGAAGAGGTGTAAAGAGTGTGTGTTGTAAGCAATCAGAGAACTATCCTCTTCATCCTCTTGCTACATGAAAACAGGTTGCAAATGAGTTAATTTTTCCCACCTTTTGGATGTCCGTAAATGCATCATTGATTATACGCAGTCCAGAGCAATCTGATGGATGGATGGATGAATTGACTGCAAGTTCTTTTTTCTTTTTTTATATAGAAAACTAAAGCTCCAAAATATGATTTTATCTGATAGTGAACTCTTTGTATATACTGTATGGTGTATATTATTTATTCATTCCAATACAATTATTTAGCATATTGTCATTAACAACAAACTTGGTAAGCCTAAAAAAAAAAAAAAGGGGTTTCACATCACAATAATTCCCTCAAGATTTTTTTTAAAATATTAAATTGGACATCTGCGAAGCACTGAGACAAAATGAGCAGTTAAAGGAGCTATGCCTGATATTTCAATCTTTCTAAGAAATGGCTTGGACTTGTACATATGCACAATCAATGAGTCATTTATTTTTAAGAACTTACCCATTTTACCACATAATATACTGTGTAGAAACCATTTTTCTTAGAAAGATAAAAATAATTTCAGGTATAATTCCTTTAAACGCAGAGGAACAACAGCTTTTCAAAGATTAAAACAGAAAGAACATAAACAACCTTTTCTTCAGCACCTAAACTTAAACAAACTCAAAATGTCTCTCAACATCACTGTTTATTTAAAACGTTTGACATCTTTTGTTTGGTAAATGGCACCGATTGCTGGTTGGTTGGATGAACAACAACTCAGTGACAAACATTCAGAATATTGATATTTGCCTCAGATTTGCATCACTCATGGTTGCTGTGGTTTTGTTTTTTCTTAGCCTGTATGAAATTATAAATCTATATTATTTTTTATTTAAAAAAAATTGATTATAATTAAAATTTTTAAAAAAGTACATAATTTTTAAGCAGAAGTAACTCTGGTGTCCGTTCAGTGTTACAGAAAATCCCAACAACGCATGAATCACCTGAACAAACAGAAGGGCGGCACAAGTTCAGTCAAGTCGCTCCACCTGTCTGATAACATGTTTCATTTCCTCTACATTTGGAAGTTGGCTAGAATCTGAATAAACTTTATTCTCATTGTTATAAAAACAACAAAACTTGATCAAATGATCCTTAATTTGGATTGGTTCCTGGATTTTAGAGGATTAGATTACAGGCATGCAAAAATCCACCTTTCTGACATGTTAGGAATAACAAATTACATCAATATATTTAATTCCTGTCCAGTTTCCCTACTTGCCTCTTCCTTATTATTTAGGGTCACCTGATTGTGGTGCTGCTACTAGTGCAGGGGTGAAGCTAGAGGGGGGCCAGGGTGGCACTGCCCACCTCTGGCATTTGTCTGGACACCTCAGCTAGTTATCCTTTTAAAAGTATCAACCTATAGGTTTCTAGTGAGTTGTCCCTGTGCAAGGATGCTACGGATTTCTATCGGTTGTCGAGTTACTTTGAAATTTAAAACACGTCCAAATTTTTAAGATAAACGACATAAAGAGAGGAAGACAGCAGATCTACAGAGAAGTGAGAGACAGTAGACGTCTTCTTGTCCTCAGACGGATGTTGCGTCTAGTCGTCTCCTCCACAGATCAGCTTCATACATTTCCCGTAGTCACCGGACAGCTCAGACTGGAAGAGAAAACAAAAACTGGTAAGTTTTCACATGATTTACTTCAAAAATGCAAAACTTTAGGTCAGATCATGGACAGCTGGGTTTAAATAAGAGCAAAAATTTCTACAATCAACTAAAAATAACAAATTCTCCTCATAGGATATCAGACAAACATTTCATGGAAACATCAGAGTCATTTTGACAAACTTCCACTCAAACCTGATGAGGAAAACAAATTTTCATGCTGGGAGCGTTGTTCCTGATGAAGCGATTACTGGGAGGGGACTTAAACATTAGACATACATAATAAAGGCTAGATAAGCACCCCGCGCTGCTGGCCAAATGGAGTGGAACGTCTGTACCGGGCAGCCATCTTACCACAGGCAGCTTAGTAACTGTAACGTTGATTTAACGGGGCATTTTATCTTTAAATAAGCAGAACTTGCTAAATTTTCTACCGATTTTCAAATCACTTGATGTGTTAAACGTCAGACATGTGGTTCCGACGCTGCATACTTATTATAAATGTGAACTTTTGTATGAAAATAAACTGACAGGATGAATTTAAATACACAGGAACAAGCATTTATGTTAAAGAAATTTTTTTAATGTTTAAAATAAAACTGAATTGAACATAATAGCATTAACACAGCAGATGGCGCTGTGGTAATGTATTCTAGATGTTTTAAAAGATCAATTCGTCACAAAGTTATTTTTCTAAACAGTTTGGTCTCCCAAACGTTACATTTGGTCATTACTGCTAATGTGATTTATTGAACTATAGATGAGAAAAATCATTTTTCCTCAGCTTCGACCTCGTCTGTGGTAAGATGGCCGCCGGCGATCCCGTCCGAAACTCCGCCATGAAGCATCTGCCTTTTATTATGTACATCTAAGGCTTAATACATTTCAGCCAAGACTGGAGCAGCAGAGACTGAAGGAAGCTGCAGGATTGCGCTGCGAGGCAGAACATGGACTCCTTTATGGAAAGACGGGATGGTTTCTTATATTCAGAAGACTTTTGAGTCATGATAATTATTTATTCATACTGTTTGTCTACAGAGAGAGGAGCAAATCCAGCGTCTATGAGGGAAAACAGGGTCGGGTCGTCCTATTCGTCGGGACCGGGGCTTTAAGAATCTTATAAAACTGGCCTATTGCACCATTATGGTGTTAAAATCCTGCCATTTATGGGTAAAACGCGTTTTTCTGAATCAGCTGTTGTACCGAAGCCTTGCTGGTGCTGGAGCACAGAACTTCACTTCCAGAGTCTCCAGCTCTGATTGCAGCCTGGAAGGTTTACCTCACATCTGGAGGATCTCAGCTTTCCAACGGTGTGGAACTCGTGGATGTACCTGGAAGGGAGTCTGACTACGACAAATTTATCCCCAAGGTCTGCTACCAACAAACCTTACTCATAATACACAACATTTAAAACTAAGATAATACTCTGGATAGAAAACTCACCTCAATTTCAGAGAGCAGAGATCGTTCGTAGAGCTTCTTGAACTCGGCTCTGATGTCCAGCAGGTCGATCTCAGAACGACTTACTATGATGCGGGTCAGGCTGGACTCGTTGGTGCCAGCGCCCTGCAACCAGAGAAAGGCGCTCGTATACGCTCATAACGAAGCAAAACATGTCACGTCAACAAAACCTCCAATCACATGAATTCAGACCATTCTGACACCATTCGCTCAGCCGTTTGTCAGGTACTGATGTATGCGATGCCCCGATCTTGTCAAGTATAGTTTCTGGGATATTTGGAGAAAACTGCTTGTAAATGACCAAAACCTATTAAAGATTTATTATGGCCGCCAGTCTAACCGCAATTTTAAAGAATTTCAGTAAATCGCATTTTAATCACAGAAATTGTTAAATTATTTTTATCCGATTTTATTATATTTTCTAACTGGATATTTATCATAATACTTGTGTAATTTGTCACAAAGGCCACGTCTATTCTAAACAGATAATCCTAATTGGTTTATTTCTTAATATTGTAGTTGCCCATGTGTAAAGAAGAATGGGACAGCTGAGATTTACCAGCTACTGTGAATGCAGCACAGCAGCAAGCTGCCTGTGTCAGCACAAGTTTAATTTTCCAACATCCGTGGCTGGTTTGAGTTGCCTTCTCCTGCGTTATCTGCACTAAGAATTTCCATTCATTTATATCCTTGCTTCTATACATAATATAAAAGCACTGTTATTATATTGACGACGGTTTAAAAAAACAAACAATTCACCTTCATGCTGTCATGGAGGCGTTCAGCGAAGTAAGCGGGGACACTCTTCACACACTTCACTGGAAAAAAGGTCATAAAATCTCTTTACTAAAGTCGAAACAGGTGATTAAAAACACTATAGATTCTGCCTGGAAATGAATAAATATCCGACTTTACCGACGGCCACCAGCAGCTCCTCCAGCTCTCCGGACATCTCTCCTTCAATGCTTTGTTGCAGCGTCTTCCCGCTGAGGTTCTTGTACTCAACGAGGGCTAAAAACATAAAAAGTGAAGCCAAATCTTATTTCTACAAATACTTGCAAGGAAAAAGAAATTGTTGTAATTCCTATGCTTATGTAAAGCACTTTGAATTGTCTTGAACCTGAAAAAAGGTACTATATAAAGAAACTTGCCTTGCCTAAAATAAAAAATATATATAAAATCAGCCATGCAGGGTTAAAATCCTGAATTTCGCCTTCTCTGAATGCATTTTTTTTTATTTTTCTTGGATCTAAACAGAATCATGGTCCTTTTTCCCCCAATGTATCAGGTTGTTATTCAGGTGATAGACTGTAAAATCTAATTAGCTCTCGCAACTTAAAAAAAAAAAAAAAAAAAAGCAAACTTACTGCCTTAACAAAAACTTTAATTTAAATAACTAGAACGGTTTTAGTTTGTTGAACTTTACTAACTTGATCAGTTTGGCTTAACTGGAAGTTCATGAGGTCCCAGAAAAAAAACTATTAAACATTAAGATTGCTTAAATAAATAAAAAAAATGCATCAGAAAATGTTTTATTTCATCTTACATTAAATAACTGATTAACTAAACTGGACTTGGAAGTGGGCGGGGCTTCTGCTGGAGCTGATGTCAGACTCCTGAGGTGTCTGCGGTGCAGAAGCTGCCCGACTGGTTTTAAACACCGGATCAGCAGGAACTGGATGCAGAACATGCCTATGCAGTAAAACTCTGGTAAAAAACGGTGGATTTATGCTCACTGGGCTACCAGAAAATTCTACTATGAAGCCATTTTCAGAACTTTGCAGTGTTGTCGTGCGCATGAGAGGCCAGATCGCAACACAAACGTTGCCTCTTGCCCTTACAGCGTTGTCGTGTAAACTAGGCCTAAACATCGATACCAAGATGAGGGTCAGTATCGATCCACACAAGCTTTTCTTGTGGGGGACTCTGGGGGCAAAAAGCCAAAGAATGAGGTGAAAACAGGACAAATATCAGGTTTTACTTTTGTTTGGCGAAGTTTCATTGTTGACTTTATTTTCAGACGATCATGTGAGATAAAAATGGGAACAACGGAGTTATCTGAATAATTTGTTACATTATTTTTTATACTGTTAAATAAAAATGCGCAGATTTACATTTCTGTTTGACAGTTTAGTTTTAAAAAATTAATTTGGCAAACACTGTTTGATAAAAAATAAATTAAAAAAAAAGCCAAAAATATTAAATGGATTGAAATATGGAGAAATTTGCCCTGGATTTACTTGATATTGCACACTTAGGTTTGATCCAATATCTGCCAGAGCAGGGTGTTTCTGTATGCAGAAGACGCCTGAACCGACCTTAAACCCACCCCGCTCAGACAGGATGGACCGTAAACCCGCTCTGCTGGATTATTTCTGCCCGGACTTGGATTAAAACCGCTGTTTGCAGGAAACTTACTCTGTCTGAGCTGCGGGATGCTTCTTCTGCAGAGGATATCAATGAATGTAGACTCATCGGTGCCCCACTTCTTCTCCCCGGCGTTGTAAAGCATCTGGTAGGAATAAATAAAGACGTTTACGATACACAGAGTAAATGAAAACATTGCATAGTTGATTCAACAAATGAAACTCCACCTTTGCGTCTTCCTTTGCCTTTTCTGCATTTAGCGTGGTGCCTTCGTCCCTTTTACCCTGGAGATGAGACCAAAACTTTTAGCATTTAAGGATTTGACCCTTTAAGATCACATGGTCAACAAGATGCAAGCGCTTAATTTATCTAACTTTATAATTGGTTTTACAGTAAAGTGTGATTAGAATAAATTGGAAAATACTTTATCCCCTGAAGGAAATCATGTATTAACAGATTGCCCTGAAAGGAAAGATGTTTAACACTAGATTGTGCACTATAAAGAGAAAAACCCCCAAAATGCCCTCCGGACTGACTGGCAGGAATCATTCTGCAGACAAGTTTACACACCTGACAGAAGTTGAACAAATTTTAGTCATTTAATAAAAACACGTTTCCAGACCTCAGCCAGGATGAGCAGAGCTTTGGAAAAATCTCCAGAAGTTTCACTTTTTAACTTATGACTCAGCTGCTTCTTCGTTTCTGTGGAGAAAAACATGCAAGAAGCAGCTGATGAGGCCTCCATGCTACCATGGAAAACTTTTCTACTCCTGCATTTATTTCTTTTTATTCACCTTTCAAATAGACGTCACTGAGAGCTTTGATTTGCTGGTTGGACCTGGAGGCAAAGATTTCTATCAGGACGCTGTCTTTGGTCCCGGCTCCCTGCAGAAACATGATCAGGGTCAAACATTTTATCAAAAAGCCATGCATGGTGTTTCATCGTCTCTCCAAACCCACCTTCATGGCGCGTGTCACTTCATGGCAGTCGTACTCTGCAGCAGGAGTGACGAGTGCCACCAGCAGGTGCTGGAAGTCTCCATTGGTGTCACCTTTCAGGTCATCCTGTAACGTCTAATGCAAATATGGGGGGGGGTTAGTATTTAAAGCTGACTGTACCCCACCACACCCATGCAAATGCCCACAGCCTCCACCCGAACACAGACGTCCACAGCTTATTCCACACGGACAAATCTGTGTTTACCTAAAGGATTACTGAAAAAAAATCAATAATGCAAACAAAATGTCTGACACGTCACCTGAAAAAAAGGCAGAAAAATCTAAAATCTGTTCAGTCACTCGCTGCAGTACAACAGTTTATTATGGGATGTTTGTTTTAGGAGGAACTGTTTGCATTTTCCACCACATGACTGACATGTTTAACTTTCCCTGTCTAATAAGACCAGAGGGGGAGAAGGATGATTTAAGCTGGACACATTTACCATGTTTCACAAGCTAATGCACATAAACTGGGTGGTAAATATGTTTAACACGGCCTCCCTTAGGCCAAACATCCTGAAACAAGTTTCATGGTTTTAATGATCAGTAACCTGCAGGATGAAAAGAAAAAATAAACTGATTTGCTTCAATGACACCCAGAAAAAACAAGTTAATAACATTGAAAAAAAAGTGACAATTGCTCACAATTTTTAAAAAATGTAGACTCAGTGAAAAATGCTAGTTTGAAATATGTTCACATCTAAATTAGTTAAAAATTATGAAAATATTAAAGTTTTCAACCCAATGCAGCACAAAAACATGTATATTAACTAATATCCTTTGTAGTTCTATCACACCTAACGTCAGACTTTTTTTTCCAGACACTGGTCAGGGCGTTGGACCTTTTCTACATGCTGCTGTATCAGGTGAAAGCGGTTAAACTGAGCAACATTTTAGTAAATCAGCTGGAAACTAAGAAAGAAGATTAAGACTGAATTGTGTTTGTGGAGGATTAATCCATATCCACTTTCCCACAGTGCTGCATGTTTGTCCTACAAGCTGCTACACCATGAGGACCATCATCACCTTAATAATGACTGCAGCTATTTAACCAGAGGAACGTCTTACTCTGCCGGTGGCTTCCTGATACGCTTTACAGATGAGCTGCCTCTGAGCGCTGCTTCGCTGAGTCAGAATGTCGATCAGGATCTGCTCATTGGTACCTAAAACAGGAAACAACGTAGAACACCAGAAAACACTGCACTGAGTTAAAGACTTACAGAAGAGGTTTGTGGCTGAATATATTAATTTGTCATATCTTAAGGGGCATTGAACCCATTTACACCTAATATGGCAAAGATTATTTAAAAAAACATCTTTTTTTAACACTATTAATACTACAAGTGTACTGTAGAACAAGAATAAACTTTAGAGCACCAATTACAAAATAATCTGGCAGGGAAATGCAAAAATATTCAGACAGGTTTGTGACATAAGAAAGTAAAATTAAAAAAGTATAAAAACAAGATTAAAAAATACATTAAATAAAAATCTGAATTCAGTTCTCATTTTTAGCTAATAGCAGCTGTGGATTGACCCAATATTAGCTCAAATGAGAAATTTAACTGTTATTCTTTTTAATAAAGACAACCTGGCAGCAACTTGCAGCTACGTAGCGTCCTCAACCAGAGTTATGATATAAAAATATACAGAATACTTTTTCCATGAATATTACCGTCACGTTTGATGCAAAGACTGAATTAAAATCATAGTTTCCTGTTTTATGCCAAGTCTGGCATTTTTTGGTCTATATTCAGGGTAATTATAGTTTATCTGGTTAACGTTTTATATCCAAAATTATTGGTCAAGTTGCTGCTATGAATTCATGAAAATTAAAGTAACAACCACAAAAAAAATTACCAATTCCTTCAATGGCCTTTTTCAGCGCCTGAACGTCTTCGCCTGCGTTAAAGTTTGCTTTGGGTTTCATGGTTCCCCGCTCTGCACTCTGTAAAGAAGCGATAAAAAGCCTTTTTATAAATTTCCTCCATTTGAAAAAAAAAGGTTTGAAAACTGCTGAG
Organism: Craterocephalus amniculus; assembly: GCA_036024015.1. NCBI lineage: Eukaryota > Metazoa > Chordata > Actinopteri > Atheriniformes > Atherinidae > Craterocephalus > Craterocephalus amniculus. The sequence goes on along the minus strand of JAVQJG010134800.1, from coordinate 1,795 downwards.
GTTGATTGTGACTTACTTGTGCAGTAAAAGATGAAGGGGAATTAACTAGACTATCCAAGTCATCCTGCAGGGGGAAAATTCAGTTTAATTAAAAAAACTAGAATATTTAAATCCTATTTGAAAAATGAAATGAAAGAACTGGACTCACCCATAAAGACGCCATGACAACAGATAATTTCTCTGCAAAACAAACAGACATGCAGGAGACTTTATTAGGTTTAGCCTCTTCAAAAGGTCTTCTGAGACTGTTTCAGACTGATATTGGACCTGTTCCAGGTCTGGTGAGTCTGTGTGAATGGGCTTTATGTACCTGAACTGATTAATCCAGGTGTGTCTGGCCATTGCCCGTTGTGGTTAACGAGGTCGGGCACACCTGGATTAATCATTTAGTCCAGTAATGAAAGCCAGGAAACAAAGGAGCTGCCTTACGTTCAGGAAAGAGCGGAGTTATGCAAAGAGCCCATTGTAGCCTCTGTTTCCTGATCTCAGCTGACAGGAGGCCCCCGGTGGCTTTGTTACTGCCCCGGCCCATCAGAGATGCTGCTCTGATGCAGACATTGGCTGGAAACAGTACTGACTGGACTTCCTGTTGCCTTTCTGTCATTTCCCACCTTTCTGCCCAGTCTCCTCTGACATCAACAAGTAGATATCTTCTCTCCTTCACCCCATTTGTCTGGAAACCCTGAAGATAAATACTCAGACCAGCAACCAGAAATCTGCTTTCTCCCTCATCCTGATGCTCATGTGTTGAGTTTCTGCCTTGTGATTGGCTGAACAGACACTTCTGTTGACTGAACAGGTGAATCGAAGAAGTGGTTGGTGAGCAAATACAACAGGACACCCATAAAAAGCAATTCTCTAAGATTTGATCGCTTCCTGAAAGACTATTTAAAGGCTGAATCATCATTTAGTGCCTCTATTTTACCCAAACACATAAAAATACTGTAAACTAACAGATGTGAAGAGACTTTGAGCGACTTCTTATAAAATCTCTGAACTGTTTGTCCCGACGTACCGCAGAGACAAACGTCTTACCTGAGCTTCGCCTGAACCAGAATGTGCTCTGCCACACCTTCAGCTTACCTGGAAACCAAACACGCTCTACCTGAAAAGGCCACACCTGTTCCACGCGGGCAGGCGATGCATTCAGGAACGGCTCATACATTTCACATGTCACCATCAAAAACAGCTGAGGTTTCTGAGGTAATAATCGTTGCAGTTGTGTAAGCGGATGCCATGATGATGGAGGTGGGGGAGAGGCGGCAAAAGAGTTTGAACCTGACTGTGCAGCTTGTAAGTAATGCTGCAGATTTGAGATTTCCCATTCCTCCTCCACCCTTTGGCAGCTGGAGAGCTCCAGTTTTATTCTGGAGCTTTTGCCTCCCAAGACAAACCTGGGTATGAATCTATTCCAACCCATACATTGGGACTGGGAGACCCCTACTGGTAGAGACTGGAATAGACATAAAAAGCTTTAAAGAGCAACTTTCAGGTTTGATGATTTACATGAAGCATTTTTTATAAATATCTACCTTGTGCTTTTTTTAAGACTTTATTGAAAAATAATATAATTCACTTTTTAAAACAAGAAAACACCAGCAAAAAACGTCTTTTACATTCAAGAGAAAAATTTAGGGTTAGAATGGATCATCAATGTCTTTTTGTATGTCTTGATTTATCTTATTGCAGTTATACTCATCTCATGTTTAGACAATGTTTTAGTGATTGTGGGCCGGGCCGGCGGGGGGGGGGGGGGTGGGGGGGGGCGGGGGGTGTGGGGGGGGGGGGGGGGGTG
>JAVQJG010134798.1:0-35537 GCA_036024015.1 Craterocephalus amniculus | reverse complement strand
GGAGAGTCCGTCACCGGGTCCCCCAGCTCTGCTCGTTCTTCTGGAGGCGTGTTGGTGGGATTGAGGAGGTCCTCAAAGTACTCCTTCCACCGACCCAGAACATCCCGAGTCGAGGTCAGCAGACCCCCATCTCCACTGTACACAGTGTCGATGGAGCACTGCTTCCCCCTCCTGAGACGCCGGATGGTGGACCAAAATCTCCTTGAAGCCGTATGGAAGTCGTTCTCCATGGCCTCACCAAACTTTTTCTAGAAGGTCTTGGTCTGCACACAGCATTACAAACAATTCTCTGGCCTCAGTCTCACTCTGCTCTCGCTCAATATGTGTCTGTGTGTTTGATGTCGTGGTTTGGCTGTCCTCTAAAGTGTTCATTTCAAAGTGGTTACTTTGTGCCTCAATTTGACTCGCTGGCTGTCTGCCCACACCCTGTGGTCTACCATCCACTACAACAACTGCCTGCGTGTGTGTGTTTGTAGCTGTGTAGGTACAGTAAGACTAGTACTGTAAATTCCATGATACACTTGCCTCCTGTATGTTATATATTCTTTCTGCAGAACAGACTTGTTTAGTCTAAAAAAAGTAGGTGAACCATAAGGAAGATCTTCTGGCTTATAACATTTTCATTTGCTTTTAATGAAACCATCTTCTAGAAAAAAGAAGTAGACAGAAAGAGAAGTAACAAGTGTTACTGACTCACGCAACTGAAAGCAGCTCTGCCTATAATAAGGTACAGAAGAGGAAACTCTGACCCCCATCTTTTGGGCAAAGTCATTATTAATTAAAATTCTTAATTCAAATTAAAAAATGTATTTATCCAGTCACCCGTTGAATGAATTTTAAAAGTCACCATAACGATAATAAAGATTTTTGTTTATGTTGAAATACATTACAAATGTTTGGTAACATGCATTGGACAGATATGTTCCATACAGCTTCAGGAAACATCATCCTCATTTTACAGTTTGTTCATCCAAAGCCTGACTCTGGGCAAGTAGGGAAACTATGACTTCCACACAAGCTGACAAAAGCTGTCATAAAGTTATCTGACACTTTTATCTGAAGTGACTCACAAGTGAGGAGAATACAGACAAGTAAAGAATAGTCACATAGCCCGGAAGGGTTGGAAAATCCTTTGAGAGTAAACACAATAAGGGATTTTTGATGCCATGAGTCTTGACCTCAGTCTTGACCTGGAGCCAGATACTTTATATATGGATCAACCAATGGCTGTGAAACAGGAGCAATCAGCTGACTTTGGGATGACTATACGCCGCTCCCTTCTAGCCCTGCTAGCTGTTTCCTCTTCCAAAACACCAACAGCCTGCTGTGTTGTGCTTGATATGCATTCATTGATGCATGTCTTCTGATGAGATCAAATCATGGAATGTGACAGTCAAGGTATTCCTGCTGGAGTTAATTAGAAACTTGACAGTGTACCCGTATATCTATAGGCTGTAAATGAGATTAAAACAGCATTTGAATGTGAATGACTTGTGACATCCTTACAGAGGTCTAACTTAATGTGTCTTCTTTTCAACTCTGCTTGAAAATGGACAAAAATGTACAAAAAGCAAGCTGCTGGATTCATCAGTCACATCTTAGTGTTACACTGCTTTCACCAGACCAATTAGAAACTGAAAGTTTCAACAACATACCTGTATGTGGCTTATTTTTCTTTACCAGAATCCTTGTCGACAGAAATATGCATTGTTTTTTTTTCCATTGTGCATGTGTAATGCTTGAAGGGAGTGCCCCCGGGGTATTTTTAATTTTTTTTTAGAATAAATGAAGCAGAGACAGACAGGAACTTTGCAGGGACGGATTGGAAGAGAGAAAGGAAGTGAACAGTGTCAGGGTCTCTTTGAATACAGAACAAAGAGCCCATGCAACTCTGTGTTTATGACCCTTGATCTGCGCATGGAGTTTGTCTCCGCTGCAGGGCTGTTTGAGCCTCTGGCTGTGAGTCAGGCCAGCCATCTCCGAGTGTGGAGAATTGAATTGGTGTGGATGTTTGTACAAGGGAGTAGAACACAGCAGGGGAGGAAATGCTAATGATCTTTATGGGCAATAAACAGGGCATATATCTTCAGGCTGATAGATGCACATGACCTTTTGGCGTGATTTAGTTACACTGAGTGAGTGTCTGGGGAAGGCTGACGTCAAAAGGTCTTTTTTAGTGAGCTGAGATGAAAAAACACAGAAGAAAAGCCTTGAATCAGAATAAACTCTCTACTCTTGATGGATTTCTGTCTTTCCAGGACTATGACGTTTTTGTATCACATCCAGTTTCCAGTACATTATATTTTTCCCCTTATTCCACACCCTCAATGACTTCATATCAATGGCATGTCCCTCTATGAATACATCCGGGTGCTTCGGTCATCTGTTGAAACTTTATCGATCAGGCTGTTATCTCCCAGTCACTGACCTCTGCATTTTTATGAGTGGGGAAACTATAAAAATTTTTGAAGTCAAGGCAGCCTTTATGTCGGCATACATCCTTCTGTAGATCTTTCTGGAGCAGAACACCCCTATTTTGTTTATCTCCCTAGCATAAAGCTTTTTTTTTTTTGGACTACCTGAAACCCGGCCTGATGAGATTTCCTGATCTGATAAGACCGCTGTGCAGCTGAGGCTCCTTCATGGTAATGCAATAAGATCAACACAAACATTCATCGCGAGCATTTGCACACACGTACTGGGTGTTGATGGTGTTTTTGTTGGACTCAAACAGATTCAGGTTAAATGTGGAACTTTTTCCACTTCCTCTACATTACATAACCAAACACCCATTTCCAGTTTTATACAGGTTAAACAAACACGATCTGGTATTTTATTACTGATATTTAACAGTTTCTGTTTCCTTTTAGACATTATCCTGCCAGCTGCATCCTGTTGTTTTCATTCTTTGTGCCAGGCAAGGATGTACCATGTTGCCTCTTTTCATCTCTCTCCTGGCAACAAACAGCTGATTTCAGGTGTAAGTTAAAGACTTGTGAATGGCAGCTTTTCCTTAATAAAGAGATCCCTGTGTATTGTAACAGAAAAAAGTCTCAGAGACTTCTTGTTATGGTTACAGCTCATGTTGAAGCTTTGCCACGAGATCAGGCAAAACCACAGTTTCTAGACGATTTATCATTCTTCTCCCTTGCGGTGTACCAGATAGGATCCACGGCCATTTGTTAGAAAATAATGCCACAGAAGAAGAACACATGTTTAACACTCACATAAAGTTTATGTTGCCGTATAAATACTGATTTCTATATGGGAAGAACATGGTTTGATACATATTACATCAAGGAGACCTCAACTGTGTTACATGCCAAATGTGGTACATATGTTACAGTAAACCACACTGCCTAGTATCAACATTGTATTGATTGAAAGCTATCACTCTATCATGTTCCTTTTTTTTCTCTAAATTAAGAAACAACAGTTGACTGTAGCTGGTTAATACTTACATATTCATATATGCATATATTTCAAGGAATATGAAAATCTCACAATATGTCAGGAGGGATCTACTTTTAATTCTGGTTTCATGTATTCATCCACATTTTAAACTATACTCAGAATTCTGAAGCCACAAAACATACTGAGAACATTTTACATAACACCAGTAATCCTCATTGCTGATCCTCTCAAGTTCAAAGAGCATCACTTTGCTCAGGGCTGAAATGATATGAAACTACATGTGCACGGAGTCTATTGATCTTACTCTGATGCAAATTATACGTATGACTGGCCACATGAAATCTCTTAGTGATGGAAAAAGCTAAATGGCTGCATTAAGTACTAGGCTAACATACAAAATAACATCTGCTTGGTTATAAAGTAGAGCCAGATAAGGATATAATACACATCTTTCAGTGTACAGATGTTTATTTAATATCAACTTATGTGGATGTTTTTGTGGATACAATAAAGGGAACTACTCTTGAAAGAGAAAACTGTACATATAAAGCATGTGGGCATGCAAAAAGGAACAGAAAAACATTGCTGTATTCATTGGGGACTAGGTGGGTTCATAAACTGACCCAGACAATCAGTATTTGCTCATTTAAAAAGTATACAGTGTGTTCTGATTAGCGTGAGGACGGAAAGTAAGAATAACAATATTAGTCTCACTGGCATATTTAGGCGTACTATTCAATCATCATCTCAGTGAAAGGGAAATATTAAGTTACCATTGACCCTAACCACATTGATAGAGGCCTGGACAATGTTATAGATCATTACTGTTGCGCTCTTATTTGTGGTTATGCAACAATCCCATCTCTGTGCAACAACACTTTCAATTTGTCTCAGTGTCTCTGACCTTTATGACGGTGTATGAGACTGGAACTTCAACATAAAGTGGAATCATGGCGCTTATCACTTTGTTGTGACTTTACCAGAGTTACAGAGAGACCTTGCTCGCTTCAACGGGTGAACTGAAGTGGCGTGAGCTGTTTCGAGACCTGACTGAGGCTTAACTAAAAAGACCCTCCTCTCAAGGTCTGTTTATTTGCAGCTCAGCTTCTAGAGTAGATAGTTGGTTTTCTTCAAACTGTAATCATATGCAAAAGATTTGAAATATAATAAACTAAGTGTACTTGGACTGGTAAGACATGGCTCAATTAAGCAACACCTGCAGTTGCTCAATTGAGCCACAAAACTCACTGTGTGTTCTTTAGCTGTGACTCCATAAGTATTGAAATAGACCTTGTGGTTGCTGAGACGCACTCATGTCACTATGGGCATGCAGTGTTTGAGCAAAAGCCTAAAAAATGAGGCACAGCATTAAAGGGTTCAAAGGGGTTAAAAATTTGTTTTAGAATTTTGGAAAACACACTTTAATAATGAGTTAAGCACATCCAGTGACTAAGGAAGTTACTGTGCTTAGAGAATAGCTTCTCCTCTGTAAAGTCAGTGACAAACCATTGTATTTGCTTTTTGTATAAATTAAGCAAACTACATTCAAATGAGAGCTTCAGATGTCCCGGCAGGCCTGCCTTGTTTTTGTTAGACAGACTTGTTCTAAATGTGCTAAACCAAGTCGGAAAGCTGCTGCTTGTTTCCTCTTATAGACCAACATAACAAAGAATGAAAAATTCCTAATCTCCCATGGCAACAAAAACTAATTTCCCCAAATGCTAAACTTTCTTATGAATAGATAGAACAGAAATATCACATTGCGTCAATTGATACACTACAGTAATCAGCTAAATACAGTAGAATGAATAATGGGACACTGTGGGTGGTATCTCATGAAATTCCACCTTTTTAAAAAAAAGAGACATTTCCAGCTCGGATCTGGAAGATCTTTTGGAACAGGAAATTAAATAGACATGGTTCACTTACCACCCTGTCTCCAAAAAGTGTGGACAACATTCACACCTAACCGTGTTTAAGCTAAGGGATCATTGTGGTTCTGAATAAATGGAAATAAAGATGTTCTCTCGCCCCACACTAAGTATATCCCTTACCTTAACAAACAATGGGTGAAAGCTTCTACCTAAATATTCAGAGCAGTTGCAACAACCAAATTCTTTCCATCAAGGTTTGTGGAATATGGAACCGGGGTAGAGCCAATAAAATCACTGATGACTGACACAGCTGCAAAAGAACCCCTAAGTCGAAGCTGAAACTCTGGATGAGGACAAGCAGGAGGAAAAACAAGACATGTGGCACTGCTTAAGAAGCATACCCTGCCATTCCTAATCATAATCATAACCTCCATGTGGGTGAAATGATAAATATCTGAAATGCAGGCAAAGCTCAAAGGCGTATAATTCCACCACTGTTTTGATTTAGACCAAACAGACTCACCCTTGTGAAAAAGAGGTGCATCTTGGCTCTGGGACTGTCGAGCGTACTGGAATATTCATTCATCTGATTTATTCTGGGTCCAAAAAGCATTTCAGAAACAAACAATAAAAAAGAAAAGCTTGTTTTTAGATTATTCCACATTGATAAAATCTGTTGCCTTTTGTGTTACAATATGTCTTTATGACATAATTAAGTTGATCTGTTAACTGATGAGACATGCAAAATACATTTAGTGTGCTGTTTTTGAGAGTGCGGCTGTCAGCATGAGGCTGAGTGCCTCCTTCTCTCTGTTCAGCTACACTGTGGGTCTTTCAGCCGCCCCTCTCCGGGCCCCCTTCCCTTCCATGGCCCTCCTACCCACCATTGTTCATGTGTTTTGTGCTTTGTTTGAGGCTTTCTCTTATCACGTGTGCAGGCTCCAGTTATCCTATTTACTGTATGAACTTCCCAAAGACTTTCCCCAGTAGCTCGCTGTCTGGCAAAAAAGACAAGAAAAAACAAACCAAAAAAAAAATGTTTTTAAATGCAGGCATAAGTATGTAATAATAATAAAAAAATCTAAACAAATATAGGACATGGCTGTCTGCAGTCGTTCTCCAGCCTTTGCTTGCCAGCAGTCCTATTTATTGTCCCTTTGGATGCATTGTGGGAGGGTTATGTGGAGGTACAGCTGAGGTGGCCGCCTCTGTCTGGAAGTTGTATTTTATGGGAGGTCTGCAATCACCGCACAGTATTTTCTGAAAATATATGCTGAGTTAAACAGATGAAAGAGTTATACTTCTCCCAGAATCAATACATTATCCATTTCTTTGTGTTCCTTCATTTGCACTTTATTTATGTATAAGGTGGTGGAGAGATGAATTGAGAACAGGGAGGTTATAAGGAGGTGAGACTCAACACATGGAAGACCTCAGGTTGGATCGCTGAACTGCAAGGGTGTCATTACATAGTTTTTCTTCTTCCATCAGCCGCACATCCCTCACGCCTGAAAACACGACTGTAATGCAAACACAGAACAAACCGCTGCTTCAGAAAACCCCAAAAACAGACGACTGGAAAAGTATTACCACATAGTTTAATTTCTCTACATTTTCCTGTGGGGGATGATATCATGAATGTGTGTAACTCTATGGCAGGTGTGCAAGGGAACCACAACTGGAGCTTTACCAGTTTATGTAACAAAGCCTGAATAAAGGCAAAGGCCCCCCCATCCCTCTAATCAGATAAAAGTAAGTCCAGGCATAGACTTTTCTGAGCATTCCTCTGCTGCTACATACAAGGGAGCTCTTGTCTTTTATCCATATCTGTGGCCTGTGTTTCATTGGTGGTGTAGGATGCACAATGTTTATTAGATGAAGGAGGCTTTATTTGCTCGTACCAAATTGAATGAAGACGTAAGATGATGGGATTAGAGCCTACATCTACTGTACAAAATAAGCCGCCCAGCTTTAGTTTGTGGTAATACGTAAACGGAGATCTCAGGGAGTCACTGAGATGCTGCTTTTTTTTTAAAGTGTCTAAAAAAACTAAACAATGATGCGCAGCTGAGAAGCTAAGCAAACAGCAGGAAGCCATAAAGGGTTAATTTTCCAGACAGCCTGGAGACAGTTGGTATCATTACATTTTCAGCCCCCTGGAGCATTTATGAATTTCCACACCTGGTTACATTAACCATAAAGAAAGTATGCTGAGTACTGCAAGAACGCTGACTGACCAGATGATTTATATCATTGTGGTCGAAGGAAAGTCATCACATGAATCTGCAAAATATTAAAACGTTAAGCTTAGGAAGTTTTAACTTCTTTGAAAGATAACGGAGGTTAAGCAACATATGTATTTTTCTATAGCTTAATAGGGTTTTGAATGCTTCTACACTTCTTCAAGTCTTTAAAAAACGATGTCTTGCTGATACCAAACGTGGTTGGAATAAAAAAGCTTCCTTGTCCTGACATGCAATCAGAGGTCTCACACTCTATGTGGAATATTTCCCATTTCTGCACAATCCATCCGTTTGTGAATGAACACATGAAGGTTATCTGATAACGTACGGAGCAATAGCAAGCAAAGCTCAGGTATTCATTTTTGAAGCATGTGCTCCTATTATAATATGAACAGAAATCATAGAACAGAACAAGCAAACAAAAGACGGACAGACAGAAAGCATAGTTGTACAGCAGGGGTTATGCCACACTCCACCCACCTCCCTTGAAGAGCAGTGCACTTTGGGGCAAACTGCTGGATTTGACTGTTGTGTAACAACCGAGGGGCATCCAGGATTTGAGTGAAAGGGAAACTGTGTATGTGTGCGTGTGTGTGTGTGTGTGTGTGTGTGTGTGTGTGTGGTGTGTGTGTGTGTGTGTGTGTGTGTCTGGACTGATATGTGTGAGTGTGTGGGTGGTGAATGCACTTGATCTGATAAAGTACAGTCTGTCTGCTCATGCTCTGATTATCTCTGCAGCGTTTTCCATAGAAGGTTTGGATTTACACACAAACTTATTTGGTTAACCTCGTTCTTCGTTGCAATTTGGACCGTGCATAGAAATAAAAACTAAAAGAAAATCGGGGTTTGGCTAATCTTGCCCCAGTATTCGGACTTTTACTGACTGCTCAATATTAAACAGACACTTTACAAATTAGTGAGCACCACATTAATTAAGAACCCAGTTCCCCACATTTTCTCTGTTTTTTGGAAGCACTGTGGACTTATTTCAGAGATGTGAAAGATCTGCCATGTTGTTTGTGGAATCCAGTCAGGAGTATGGGATGAGACTGTGCTGGTGTTGCCAAATAGAAGGCATCTGGATTGAGTTTCACCCCGCGGGGGCCTGGTCCTCAGCAGATGGTGCTCGCCAAACAAGCAACGCTGATTAGAACCAGAGAGGCGGCCCTCTCACTTACGTGCGCGCTCATTTCATGCATGCTTGTCAACCGGCCAGTTTAAATAACATGTACTTAAAGGAGACGAGTGTTTCTGCTCGATTCTGTGACAACAGGGGCAAGGAAAACTTTACATACAATAAAAAGTAATGATGATTGATCAACAGCCTGTCTTTCAGCAACTTGGGGGAAAACAGGAAATAATATACAGGGGGGGATCGTTTACTGCAAAGAAAATGTAAACGTGGTATTTGTATATTATAAAGAATTTGGGATGATTAATATCATGCAAATATTTCAGCTTACCCTTTTAAATCTTTCTATTTCTGCCTTAAACAAGTTTTTCTGGAAAAAAAAGACTTGCTGTGAACCAACTACTTTTACTACTACTTCTACTTCTACAGTGACATCATTCACTCCTCAAGAATCTTAGCTTATCAATGGTGTATTACATGTGTACTTGGAAGGCAAACTGGGTAAAATACATATTGATTTGTCACGTCCCACCCACATGACGTCTGGTATCAGCGGGGTAAACCTTTAAAACATTGCACGCACGCTTGCCAGTGGGAATAAATGAACACGAGTCAGAGTGAGATGTCACCCTGCTTCAAGCTGGCACAACTTTCCCTTCTTTTCATCAAAAGCAAGTGTTTCTTTAAATGAAAAAAAATGTGCATTGGATACTTTGCAAAGGAAAGTGTTGGGTTACTAAGCAGCATTTCTACTGGAATACAGCATAGCAGGATTTTTTAAAATTTATTTTCTGAATCATACCACGTGATGTCCACATGACACCAAAACACACCATAGAGCTAACCCACAATGGCCGCAGAATTTACTAGCTGTGAGGGAGCTGATGAGAGCCCCCTGTGAGTGTTGGCAGCATCCAAGGTGGTCTCTGCGACTCAATGACGACATCCATCAGGCTTTGAGAGGACTTAAGTGGCTGAATGTGGGATTTTTGCTGAAGCTCGTCTCGGCGTACAACATTTTGGAGCCGTTTGCTTTGCTTTGCAGTAAACTGTCCCCTTTAGTTTGTTTGTCCCTGCCCACGGTGACATCATTGTTTCTCTGACACAGTAACATAACAGTGGTTATTGCATGATCTGTGAGAAAATGGTTAGCTGAGGATGTGTGTTTATACACATACTTGCAGAAACGCCCTGAGACAAAACAGAAAACAACAATTCAGAATAAAAAGATGACAACTGAACACAAAAGATGAATCTGTTTCCATTGTAGTGCTTTCTGTTACATTAATTAGCTTTCAGCAATGAGGTTAAAACCGCTCAATTTCTGTCTTTTTGTGCTGATATTTTGCATCTTGGAGCTGACATATAGAGGACAGATGAAGAAAACACAAGTGCTAATAAAATCATTTATATGTGAAAGAACAAATATGAAGTGTTCAGGTTGGTGTAGCGTCTCATGGTTCATGTTCATTTCGGATAAAATGGACTCTTGAAGTTTAAATAAAGATAGCTGGAGACAATCGAAACTTTGGACAGCTGAGCCAGTTGTGAAACACCCGAGTGGATGGACAGAATGGTAAGATAACATTTTAACAGCTGCTCCTATCTAAGAAAAAACACACAACTTGAAAGTGCCAACAACCCCATAAACCAAACCCCTACATCCCACCTCCTGAGGAAAGTTGTTGATGTGACTGATTTGGAAAGTTGATGCGACTTATTTGGAAGTCTGGGGGCATTAGAGAGAGGCTGACATTGTACTCTGTTCCTTTGGCTCCCATACTGTACCCACAGGCCCAGAGACCGCAGAGTCTGTCTTTAGATTTGTGTCTCGCCCTCACTGTCTTATGGGAGGATTACTTTAGTCCTTTCCCACAACCCCCATGCGGCAATCCAGTCAGGAAAAAAAATAGCTTTGCCTCACACCCTCTGACAATGAGTAACTTTTAGTGACACTTTTAGTGATATACTGGAGGGATGTCCGATTACGACAAATATATTAACTGCACATAAAAGCAAAGCAGGTCACTGCTGCAAATGTAAATATCCAAAGCCAAACTTGTTTTCTTTGGTCTCCTTCACTACATCATCTGCACCGTGCTTTGCTCAGTCATCCAGTTAATTCCTGCAGTGGAAGTGGGCATGAGATTAGTCACGTGAACCTCCTGGAAAACCTCCAAGGAAACTGGACAGAAACAAGAAAGCTCTTTAAAGCTCCCACACATGAAATGTTTGCAGTTATACAAAGGCAAAGGCAAAAAGTGTATCCTTCTACATGAATCATAATACCCGTTTGCAAGGAGACGCAGTTGCACGGTAGAAAATGCATATCTCATCCAGCAGAGTTTGGGAAGAGTGAGAAGTCTGCTGACCTTGAATTGAACCAGGAGATTTTAAGTGCAGCGACTGGTCACATTCTTGCTCTTTCACCAGCGGTGACCATGGATGCAGTGGTCTTTGTTGGTTAGTCAGCATCAAAGACTTCAAAGATGGAGCTGTGAGCACTTTGGCTTTGCTGCTGACCACTTGACCCTCAGATGCCCTGTTTGTGGAGAGCTGTTACAGGAAATGAACTGATACTTACTCTGACCACAGTCAGTTCACAATCACCGTTCACCCCATAGGATATTAGCAACAGCAGCAAAAGGGAGAAGAATAAAGAGGGCCCTTCGAAATGAACACTAGGATGGTGGTCCTTTAGACTCCAGATAATACTGCCTTTGGGTGGCATGGGGGTCTTTTTGAAGAATTTTGATTCTGCAACTATTTTTCCTTGCTGCTGAAAAGGGCAGCAGTGACAAAGAGTGAATAATAAGAGACTGAACAGATCTGGTCAAAATGTAATCTTTGATGTTACCCCAGTTATTGGCATCGTAGTGTGAATGGTTTGATTAAGAGTGAAAACAAATATTCTCTTTCTTTTGTAGACTTAACCTCCTATAACCTTCCTGGTTCTGGGTATAATAATTGAAGAGGAACTCTGATTAAATTTGTTAAGGAAAAAGAAAAAAAAGAAGAAATCTACTTTGCACTTGTGAAATAAAGGTCTGTGATGAAAATCTGACCTGTGATGAAAAATAAATATGTTATTTCCAAAGGAAAAGTGTTTTATCAAAGCCAGACCACTGGCATGATGGCTAAATAGTGTTTTCCTCAAAGTCTGCCATTTTGCAGTGCCAAAGCAAACAGTGTGCAGACTGTGCTGAAGTCACCATCATTCTTTATCTTCAGCAAATTAATAAACAGTGTTGAATAAACCCCCATGCCAGTACTCCTACTTTTAATCAGCTGTTTGTTATTTAAAGTAGAAGATCTAATTACACTTCGCATTTACAACCTTAGCCCAACTAAAGAAAAGTTAAATTTCTTTAATCTGAAAACTTCTTTAATCTTTATTTGGCTCTTTAAAAAAACAATTAAAAAGATTTTTTTTTTTTTTTACCCACAAAAATAACTTTTGGATATTTACTGTGTATTTCTATGCGATATGTCTAAACTAGTATTGTAGTGCACCGTTGTATAATTATTGTTTGCATAAGGGTCCTGGAGACATTTATCAGATCATATACAAAGGGGTTTTTACCAGAAAATGACAGAAAAGGTCTCAGAAATTGCATGTATTAAATATGATAATACAGCATTAAAGGGTTAACTTGTATCTGTATCTTAATAGAATCACATACTCTCAAGGGGAATGCTTATGGAAATATTTTACTCTATTTCTTTCTTTTTACTTTTTGCCAGGTTCTATAATTTAGTCTCTTTAGTCTCTCCCTCTCTCTCTTCAAACTGAATCATTTCATGGTTTTATTTCTCCTTTTCTGAATTGTTTTGGAGCCAGCTTGGGTTTCACGGATCTCTGCAACCTTGCCGGTAAAGTGCTGTGTAGAAAGCAGCACACTGTGTTGGCGTCGTATTTAAGTGCTTATTTAAACACCATCAGCCTAGTTAGGAGCACTTAGATTTCCTATAAAAACACTGAAAGAGCTACCAATATAATTCCAGTATGTGCCTAGAAGTTTCCATGTCTCCAGGAGAACACCCAAGAAGGCAATAGATAATGTGAAATGCTCACCGTTGACCCTGTAATTACTACAGTATAAAAGTGTGTATACAAGATACATTCCAGTGCAGGCACCCTGGTGTCATCAGTACTAAATGAAACAAACACAAACTCGAGGCAGTTTTTTTCTATAGTGCTGTAATTTGTGAGCCTTGAGTGAAAACACCCAACTATGAAAATATGTTGGTCCTTTGCAAAAAACAGCAGGGAATAGATGTGCATGTTTGAGACCAGCTGAGTGAACCGCAGTTTGTGTACTCGCTGAACAGAGAGGGTAAACTGGGACTCATGGGGACATATCCTGCCACAATAATGACTTCTTTACAAAGCGCTCTGTGGAGAAAGAAAACATTCCTGTTTTTGTTTAAGTCCCCAAAATGAACATCCCATCAGACAACAAACTATGTAAATGTCTGCTTTTCACGCTCTGTTTTTCCGAAACCAACCGTTCTGCAATGACTCATCCCATTCACTGTTTCTGAACAAAAGAGTAAATTCTCTACAAATCGGCCAGTTTTCGAAGAAAGCTAACAATGAGGTGATAATCAGCACTTTTAAAAGAATCAAACCACCTCCCCCTGACTGTTGTCGGTTATAATGGCTGGAAGGTATTCAGATGCTGTTCATGTGACAACTTGTTGGGTCATCATAAGTCCAAAAAGGCCATTCTGTTCTTCATTTCTACATGTACTGGGGCATTAAACATTTTTTCTGTACATAATCTACTTTATACGGCTGTCAGGGCTGATTACGTAGATTTCCCCTCAGCTTCCAGCACAAACTGAAGGCATCTGCACAAAAGCATGTGCAGGATGATAGAGTGAAAGCTGCGAGCCAAACTTAGAGAAGGATACCAGAGGGGAAGGAGATAGGGTGGGGGTGGAGAGTGGTCCTGCTTGATTAGTTTGTTCTTTACATGACTGACAGTACTTTTATGGAAGACTGGCGAAAAAAGCCAGGAGGCAATTTATGTGTTCTAACTGTGGATAAAGTGCAAGGCAACATTAGATTCGAAGCAAAGAGGAGAACTGTGTTTGATGGTGGGTGAAAAAAACAATGACACCTGTAATTTGCTCTTCCAAGCTATTAAGCTAAACATGAAGGTATAATGTGCAGTAGCATTGAGGAGGTCAATGACTTTGTATGCTACTGTATCTCCACCCAGCTGATTACAACTTGGTTGTTATTCCCAACATCAACAAAAACATCTGAATGTTAGCTTCACTTTGTTAAGGAAACAGAACTCCAGAGACCCCAAACTCCATATTTAGCACAATGTACATTTTCATGTCACTGAAGTGAGGCTTATATGGTATGCATGTTCTTAAATGACAGTATACTTTATTGGCAAAGTCTCATCTTTATAGGCTTATCATATAAAAGCATGTAAAAATTTGAAAAACTCTTTTAGTTATTCCCAAATTCCAGAAAAAGTAGGATGCTCTTTAAATTCAAACAAAATGATAACTTACACTTTCAGATTACATGAGCCGAAATTTTATTCACAATAGAAGTCACAAAACACAACCACTGAAGAGTAGGGCCAGTGATGAAAAGAAAAAAGAAATTAAAGTCAGAATTCTGAGATTAAAGATCATGATAAAAAAGTCAGAATTCTGACTGTAATCTCAGAATGCACTTTTTTCAGTTACCCTAATACACCTCTATACATAACAAATGTCTAAACCGAGAAATTTGACCAATTTCTGAACAAAATGAGCTCAGGTCATATGTGATGCTTGTTGCAGTGCTTGCTAGTTGTCCAGGTTTTCAGTGTTTCCCAAAACACCTGACTCAAATTAAAGGAATTTCTGCACAATGACTCATTAATTTGAGTCAGGTGTGTTGGAGCAGGGAAACATCCAAACCTGGAGGATTGTGGCACTCGACAGTTGGAGCTGGACACCTCTGATCTGCATAGTATGACATGATCAAAAGATGTCTCTGTACATTGGGGACAAGGCAGAAGATCTTTATTGGATGCACGTGGTCTTCGGGCCCTCAGACGACATGGCATCAGTCATCGGCATGATTGTGTCCCTGACATTAGTAAATGGGCCCGGGAATACTTCCAGAAACCATTGTGGGTTCACACAATCCTCTGTGACTTCTGGAAATGCCAACATCATGCATCATGCAAAGCAGAAGCCAGAAGCCAGAAGCCAGAAGCACCATCATGTTCTGTGGAGCCAAGACTCACTTGAAATGGATTGTTGCAAAGTGGAAAAGTCCAAATTTGATGCTTTAGTTACTACCCAGTCATTTATCCAACACTTTTATCCAAAGAGATTTATAGTTGAGTACACCAGTGAAGCCAATGTTGGAGGCAAGGATGATGACGCGGCTTTCTCAAGGACAAAACAACAGCGAACTGGGATCGAGCAGGATTCGAACCACCAACCTTCATCATTGGACGACCTGTTCTACCACCTGCCACTGAGTCCAGGTGCTGAACTGGCCTGCCTGCAGCCAAGATCTTTCATCAGCAGAGAACTTTGGCTCATAATTAAACATAAAATACATCAAAGGCAACCACAAACTCTTCAGTAGCTGGAAACTTGTCTCATGCAGAGATGGGACTGAGTTCCCAACAAAACTCCAGGAGCTCATGTGTCTTTCAGCTTTTATTTGTATTTAAGGAACATCTCAACTTCTCTTGAACTCGGGTAGCAGGTTTGAACATATAGGATCTAACTTGCCCATGCCAAATCTGGATCAAATTTGTGGTTTGGGTTTGCCATTTATATTAATAATTTAACTGTGGTATGAGCTATAAGCAATTGTACAGTATGTATTTGTGTATGAAAGCAGAGTCCTTCGAGCATTTACTGGTTTTACGGTGTGGTAAGCCTAATAAGAATATGTCAAGCCTACAGTATGTGTCCTGAGTGATTGACTCAGACTGGACTCATTCAATCACTGTGCTGCGATCAGTCAAGTTCTGCATGAAGATAAAGGGATGATTCAGCGACAGATTTGGCCGAAAGGCTCAGCAAGTCATTGGCTATGGCCCAAACACTGTCCCATTTGCATTCCTCAAGGGCAAGCTGTCCAATATTATCTCTGCTCACTCCAACAGAGGCCCCCAAAACTACAAAGGACTAGCTGTGTCGGCCTCTTCCCACATCACATACGCCTGCAGAGGAGAGGCCGACTTCACAAGTGCCTAATTATGCTGACTCAGCAGCAAAGGATGCACCTGCAGACACAGGTGTTTATGTGCTTAGGCTGATAAAGGAAACTTCTGACAATAGAAGATATTTATTATGTACTATGCATGATGGAAACTTTTTTTTGCACAGACTCTAAAAGGATTCTGGAGGTGTCAGGATTCATGCCTCTGTTGTTTTTAACTGCAGACAGAATACAAGCAAGCACATGCATGTGAGCTGACTTAAACATGGTAGCTTGGTTCGGTTGAATTAATAACCTCCTCCCCGTCCCTTGTCAGATGCATCAATCGTTCTGCAGGTGTGACAGCTCAGATCTGCGTCTACACAGGTTGAGCAGCTAGAGGGAGGAGATGGGATCTGCAGGTAACATTTCTCTGCGGAGGATTAGGCTTGTTTGAGGGGAGATAAGACATTGCAGGATCAGTGTGCTGTTAAATGTATCTGCCAGGGCCAAGAGAGGAGCATAAGCAGCGCAGGAACTCTGCCAACATTCCTGGGGATCAACAGCAGGTAAAGTATCCCACCTCTTCAGCAAAAACATAAAGAAGACCTGATAAGGGAAGCTCCGTGCAACAAGTTGGACAGGAAGCATTTGTTGTTGGATTTGCATTAATTGAGTGTGTTTAGCAGAGTAGAAAGTTTATCAGAGAGAGACATTTGCTTCTGGCCGTTGTGGAAAATTGAGATGGGTTGGGCTGTAACTAAGTATTTGCAACAAATAAGTGCTTTTCACTTCATTCGACTGAATTAGACTGACATTTTTTTAAACACATTGTCACAGATTAAACAACTTAATTATCTAAAAAAACTTCAAATAATGATCATTTATAACTATCATTTGATATTTCTGCATTATGGTGTCTGTTATTGCATGATTACTAAATGATAGATTCTTTAGTGTATTTGCCTCAGAGCACCGCTGTTCGGAAACGTGATCGGATCATTTGAAAGCTGTCTGTAATCATACACTGTTGCTTTCATGAATGCAGAGGCGTCTGAAGAGGATAAAAAAAATATCAGGTCTTTGTTTCATACTTTTTCTTGATTTCACCTAGAAGGAATACGAAGCATAAGAAGACTGCATGACTACCATCATGAGTCAGGCTGGGTGGCGGATTTGTGAAATTACGAGGACATCTAGTGGGTGAATGTGTACTCCCAATAACAATTCTTCCAGATAATCTTTGTCCATGCTATCAAAACAAAAACTGCATTAAGGTTGCATTTTAGTGAGAATTCCTAAACTTAGCTTAGGAAGCTGTTGGATGGACTAACAGCTGCAGTGACTGCGGACCCTGACTAAAGGGCATGATGTCTGCATTATATGACAAGCTCCTCTCCACACCTGAGCCAAGACGTAATTCAAAACCCCTCTGTCATCACCAGGTTTCTCATTTAAAATGTATTGACTTTTATTTGGTAGACTACAGACACTCATGCCCCCCAGCTATAAGAAATCCATGTTTGATGTGCTATCACAGCAGCCCTTTGAGAGATGCGGACAGTGGAGGGATTGTGTCACCTTAAAATCCTGTGGCTCTATAATCTCACCGTGGACATAATGAACACTGCTGTTTCCCATGTTTGTATGTGTGGCGTTTTTTGCAGAGCTGCTGCTGTATCACAGGATACGTTTGATCTCCAGCTCACTGCTGCAGATGGGAGGTAAAATATTAAAAGGTCAAACACGGCCAGAAAGACAGCCATGAAGAGTAGGAGGATGGTGAGGGAAGTTGAGAGATTGACGGTAAGGATGAATGAACAAAAAGGTCAATGTCAGCCCAAAGAATTTCTTTCCACGAAAACCACTTGCTGAGTTATAGCATACATGAGGAAGTAAGCAATAGCTTAGACTATAAATCATATCCATGTAATACATTTATATGCTCATGGCAATGAAGGTACAAAGCTGAAATTTAAATACAATCTTTATTGGGGACATGGACATCTCCCAAAGGTATAATTCAATAAACAGCAATACAGGCATTTACAATTCAAGGACGAATGATTCACTTTTACAAAAAGAAAATTGAAGATAATTGACCTCTTATAGATACTTTTTACCAGCTGTTGCTTTTAAATCGGAGTTGAAGATCTTAGTGAAAGCTCAATTCATGGTGCCTTTCAAAAAATAAATAATTGTTCTATATCACATGTGTTTATGATAAATCATGCTGGCACTGACATTTATGAAGCCAGGGCATGAGCTTCTGTTACCTCACCCTTTACTAAGGCCAGAAAATGTACAACATATTTTTATGTTGACAAGAAAAACTGCAGGTGTAACAGTTTTTATTTAAATCAATTTACTCAACTAATACTAACCAGATCTTCTTTCAAAGGGTAATCCAGAGATGTTAGGTAAACTGTGACTGAGCACAGCTTTATAATCAGGGAAAACTCTAATTGTCCCACTAAAAAATATACTGCTCCTGATATGTAAATGACTGCTGCTGCTTTGGGATCCCAACATAGATCTTATCACACAATATATCACTTTTATATGACTAAATAATAGCTGTGTATTTTTAATGAGGTTGCATTGTCTTTTTTTGTTTTTTTTAAATGGAAAAAAATAACAGATTTAAAAGAAATACAGGAAAATACCATCTGAATACTGTTTACTATTTAAATATCACACTGAAAATCCATAATCATGAGCAGATGGGGTGACTAAGTGAATTTAAATTTTTTTTAAATTTTGTGATTATAATGTTTGTTGCCTACATCATTCCAGAAAGAATATTTATTTTAATTCTAAAAAAGTTTTATTTTAGGTGAGCCTGAAACTTTTTTCATATGTGCAACATGCCATCCTCATTTATTTTTCATCAGTAACACAGATACTGGTATGCAGCTACAGATCTGACAAGAATTCCCTTTACTGTGACTTAAAAAGTAATCAAATAAACTTTGTGTCTCTGGAGGATTCCGTTTTTGGGCAGAGGCCTAAAAAACAGGCACAAGGCTCAAATCAACACTACTCCAACAAACAAAAATCTGATCACACAATATTGTCATATGTTGCAGAAACTTTTATGTTTTGAATGAAACATTTCCTCAACCTCTTTAAATAACTTTAAATAATTTTTTTAATGTTGCGAATAGTGGAGGGGAGTGTAGCAGATTTCTGTAGATAAACTGACAGGTAATATCAATGCTAATCTAAATTCAACCTGAAACATTAGAAAAACAAATAAAACATAAAAGCAAGTGTTCAGATGGCGTGGAGGCTTTCCTGCACAAGTACAACAGGTTCCTCCAGCATCTGAACAATCCCTGTCATGTCACACAGCCTCCGGGCATAGAATTAGTTTTTGCGTGCTTCATCCCCACAACTCCACAGGGCAACGACAAAGCACTACACAAGCAGCTACTGTAAACTGACATCACTATCAAAATGCTGTCGGTGTGAAGATTTTGGTGCTAAAGTCTCACTACCTGCTACAGTGTTTTTTATATCTGTTACAACTATCCCTACTGTCCTATTTAAAACCATTTTCACGCTAAAACAGCCTTTTTATACACTCATTAATGACTCCCACAAGTTTAACCATTAATTCTTTTCTGAAAACACTTAATACCAACACAAGTAAAACCTCATCGTATCCACGGTATCTGTTCATTAGGTGCTTTTGCTTTGGATGGATGAGTGTAGAGACACAGTTTCCTGACAAAACGAACCTTAGAATAATTGAAAAGTGAGGTTCAGTAACAGTGTACTTTATTTACTGAACACTATAAATTTTTAGTGTCTGTGTGATGAGCGAGCTGAGCTGATGATTCATGTGATAAACTGTCATTTTTGTGGGCGTTAGTTGTGTTATCACCCTCACTAGAGATTTATAAGACAAAAGTTTTATTTTTTTTTTATTATTTCAAGTGAGTCAACTCATTATAAATAATTTGCGCTCTTAAAATTTTCTTCTTTTTCTCTTTAAATTGCATAACAATGCAACAGTTTTGTATTCTTTGAAAATAGTTCCTTCTTTGACCTTTAGCTGTTTTGCAAAAGCACTGAGCTCCCTGACTTTGAGTCACCCACACAGCTTTGGGAAACGGGCATCGGTATAATGTTGGACTCTATCTATTGGGCCAATGAGAGCAGCTGCAGGCAAGGAAGGCCATTCAAGTATAATTATACCACTGCACAGATTCTTTCTTCTTTTCTCGGATCTTTAGACATTAAGCTCCACAGCACAGCATAAACAAAAATGTTCACCCTCAGAGAAGGCCGATGATGCCCATGCATTGATTCTAAAGCGTGTTGGGCCTGTAGAGGAATGTATAGGAGGAGTTTGCATCATGTGATGGAATCAGCCAATCACAGTTTTAGGGGCAGTATAAATGAGCCAGAGAGGGGGAACTAAGTACCTCTCGCTACCGATCAGCTGGCTATCTGAGGGCATCTTCTTTTCTGTAAACCCATTCCTCTGTAACAACTTGTGATTAAACTACTCATTAAGGCCCATTTATGCTCCCTGACGGACGTAATTTGCGGCGTCCGTTCCAAACGTCTCCATGCGTCGCTGCCTTCATACTTCTATGCGTCGTTTCTGTTGCTATGGCTAACCTCCGCTAAGCGGCAGTGCTGAGTTTATTATAAACTCCGCGATACAACGTTAGATTCAAACATCGATTGGTGGCACAAAAGCGCTGCTTTAAAGTTGTTTCTAACCACCAACACACCGTGAACACTTGTAGAGCTTAATTTCAAAAGCTTGTGCAACTTCTAATGTTTTTTTCGCCGTCTTCATTCTTCTTCTATGGTTTTCTTCTTCCTGTTTATCTTCCTCTTCTTCCCTGGTTTGTTTCTGCTCTACTATGCTCAACACTGACCCCGCGGTCTCCGGTGGTATTACTCCGTCGTCTGCGTCGAGTGACGGATGCCCAAGGAGCCTGAAAACGCACCAAAAACGCACGAAATTGCGTCAAGCATAAATGGGCCTTTAGACTCTATATCGTCTCAGCATCCTGTGTACAAAGTAGAGACTAGGCTTTCCCCTGCCAGCTTGCCGTGTGGAGCAGACTATCACCGGGGGCCTCCTGGCTCCCGGAACCCAGTGGGAACCGGAGAACACCAACCCTGTGCGGGGCAGATTCCGAGTCCAGTCCGAGGTCTAAAGGGAGGCGCATTCCACGACAAGCCCCACATGAAATGGTAACAAATAGCTTGGTATATCTTTTCCCATATGACCTTCCAATGTGGCATAATATTGTACAAGTATGCTGTTTCCAGTA
Source organism: Craterocephalus amniculus (assembly GCA_036024015.1). Taxonomy (NCBI): domain Eukaryota; kingdom Metazoa; phylum Chordata; class Actinopteri; order Atheriniformes; family Atherinidae; genus Craterocephalus; species Craterocephalus amniculus. The sequence goes on along the minus strand of JAVQJG010134798.1, from coordinate 14,397 downwards.
AAGATAGGAAAACATCTTCAATATTTTTAATGTGCTGTGCCAACACACAAGGGACCTAGTTAAAAGAACTGCTGTTACTTCCTCTAACATAGCGCCATCTTTGGCCTCTTCACTGACCCATTGCAAGCTTTGTGAAGAGCAATCAGAAAAGTCAAATGAACCCGAGCAGTGGGGGTGTGCCTCGGGGGAGTGTCAGACCTCCCTGCTGCTGATCTCTGACTGGCCTTAAAACTCAGAGTCTCAGACTCCCCAGAGCTATGTCATGTCCTCATGATTCATGTCTTCATGGTTTCCTTTAAGATTGTTCTATTCTTATTCACGGCTGTTTCCTGGCAAACCGCAGTGTAAACTTGGAAGTAATGCGAGCAGAGGCATTTAAATCCTTACCGAGCTCCAGTGTAATTTGCCTCCACAGTGTTTGTGAAACTCTTGACAAAATATTAAACCCCCCCGGCAACTAATGAGCATATCTGAGGTATAGATTTTGACTGACAACTATAGGCTATATCTGAGCTACTTCCACAAAATAGTTCTTTTTTTATATTTAATCTATCATATCAAAGATTATACAACAAAGATAACAATTACTTCATTACAAAAAATATAGACTAGTAACATTTAGGATCATCTATCCATTCAATTCTAAAATGTACTTTAAATGAGACAGCATATGGTTGCACAGTGACAGGATGTTCATATCCCAGCTAGAAAGCAGGGAAAATGGTCCCTGCTTTCTGTATTTTTTCTTTTCATTTTGGTATAATACTGAACAAACGATACATTGGAAGAAAAAAAAATTCAAACGTTGTAAACATTGTACCAGTACAAAAGCACATGTCGCAAGACGTTATCAGAAAACACTGAAACAGCCGATACTGACAGCTTTTACTCCTCCTCCATTGACTTCTCAATCTCCTTGAGCCTGCGGACAAACTCCTGAGCCTCCTTGTCTCCGGTGCGAGCATCCAGTATCCTCATGATTGGCTTCTCTGGAGGAGAGAACAAACAGATGAGAAAGGTTTTCCACACCTGAAAACAAATATATCTGGATTGAGTGGCCGTTTATGTTGTAATGGAGAAATAAATAAAAAAAACACCCAGGCCTACACCCTCTGGCCTTTGAAAAGACAAGAGCCAATTTTATGTGTGTGTCAAAGAAAAGAAATAACAAACAAACAAAAACAAATCCTTGATACAGCCTGAAGCAATATGTACCACTGGGTTTACTGCGAGACAGGTGCAGAATGGCAGGCTGGACGCTCTTGCCAGCTGCGGAGGCGTTCGGCCTCCCCGGCCAGCAGAAGTCGCTGAGAGGAGCGACGGCTTCACCGGCGAAGTCGTTGGTGGACAGCCAGTCATAGTCCATCACAGTGAAGGTCAAGCAGGCATACCTGTGTCTGTACTGCTCAGGACTGACATGACTGTAAAACCACAGAAGCAAACAAATCAGGCGCGTTCCGCATATGTATAATCAGCCAGAAGAAGAAACGAGATGATGCTCACAAGCAAAAGAGCTCATCGAACACCGGGTGCAGCGTCTTCAGTTTCACTTGTGTGCGTTGACTTTTCGCCAGTGGAAACAGGTGGTGAGGACAGAGTTCAATGATGACGAAAGGGTCGCTCAAACCTGAGAGAGGGACTTAACTTAGTAAGTGAAAAATAAAAATAAAACCAGCCTTTGATTAAACAGTTTTTTTACCATTAGCATCCAGCGCAATAATGTCTGCAGCGTGCAGAATCTCCACGGTCAGCCTCTGCTCCGGCGCTTCGTAGTAGCACTTTACACTGATGCGGCCATACCGGGTGTGTTTGAGCGTTTTCTGCAAGGTTTTTTTTTTTTTTTCAAATGACAAAGGAGAGAGATTAAATGGATGGGGATTTTCAATCAGCCATAAAACTACAGAGGATGCTTTCCAATCAATATCCTTCAGTTGACTTAAATGAGATTGTTTGTGAAGATGAAACACACCTGGTGAGAAATCTTCTCAAGGTAGTATTGTTCGATCAGCTCAAAGGAGGAGCATTTATTCAGCCTGAGCTCTTCATCCACAACCTGAACAATCAAGATGGCCAGAGAGATGGATGTGAGCAGGAGCTGCTTCATCAAAGGAATCGGTTTAAAGTTCAGATGACTCCCTACCTTATAGTCCCCACTCTTCATGTCTTCCACACACAGACCTTCTCCCTGCATATGGAAGAACTGCAGCAGGGTCTAAAACATCAATCAACAAAAAATGTAAAAACAGCGATTACTTTTCACGTATGCTCCTTACATTTTGCTAGATGGAAGTCCCAACTTAGAAGCGAGACGTGTTGTTCACACAAACAGCATGAAACTGGAAGCAGGCAAACATGATATGTGCATGCCAAACTCCCAACTCAGCCCACTTGTATGGCAGAACATGACTTCTCATGCTAATGTGTGATGTCCCCTGCCAGCTTCTTGAATTAGCATTGGATTATACGGCAGTTTGCACATTGCCATTCACCAGGGAACTCATGTTAGCGCTGAACTGCTCCTAAACACGTCAGAATATCAGATTTATGCAAAATACTGCAAAACAATCAGCATACAGAGACATATGGAAACAGCTATGACTTATCTTTTACAGGGTAGAAATTTCTTCCCAATTAACTGTTTTTCTAAGTTAATCTGGGTGTTGTTGGTTGATGTAAAAAAATCACTAACCTCCACGGTGTACTGGAAGCGGTTGTAAAACTCCACCTGCACCCCCCTGTTCTCTGTGACTGTGTCCTGGATCATCCGCAGGAGCAGCTCCCACATGCTTTGTAGAACTCTAGCAGGCAACAGAGTAATGAACCAGTTTCCACTAATATTCCATTTTTTATGCTTATTGATAATGTCTCACTTCCAATAAAGTTGGTCACCGTGAAAATGTCAATATGGGCAAATGTAATGGTTTAGAAATCATTTCAATCCAGTGCTGTATTTAATTGGAAATAGTGGAAAGAAAACTATTCAAGGTTGACACTGTTAATGTGTTGTGAACTAATCACCCACCAGTGACACAACCATTTTTAATATGACAGCAATATGCTGTGTAATGTTGATCTTCTGTTTCCTACTGTTAGTCATGTTGCACCATAACGTATTTGGAATTGAGATCCAGCAGTGGAGTCACCTAGCTTTTCTTTAGTTCTTATCAGAGAAATTATCTTATTATATTATTATTATCTTATCTGATAATGGAGTATTTTAATACAGATGAAAAATGAGCTTATCAAATCATATTCAACTACTACCTGAATTTCAGAAAAGTTGGGACGGTCGTTGATATTTTATTGTCAGGAGAACAACCATAGCGTGGCAAGTGTCTAAACAGAGAAATTTGACCAAAATGAGCTCATGTGAAATGAGATGCTCGCTACATGACTCACAATTGTTGTCAAGAGGCATGTTTACCATGTTTGATGTATTCTTCATTTAATGATGCAATACATTTTTTCTGTTGGTGAAAGATAAGTACTGTTGGCAGCTGCATAGCTGCTGTATGTGGTTTAGTATTGTCCTGCTGAAATAAAACACTCTGCTGTCCACATGACTCGCTCCAAAAACCTTTTCTACTTTTCAGCATCGAAAGTTCCTTCCAAAAACAAATACGCTTCCCATACTGTATTTACTGATGCACCATCAGAGATGCTAGCTGTTGAACTGAATGCTGAACTAGCATGTTGGTAGATCTGGTAGCCCAGAGGACACAGTGTCTGTTATTACCAACAAGAATGTCAAATTTGGACTTGTCTGACCAAAGAGCACTTTGCAACATTCCATTTCAAATTAGTCTTTTCCCAGAGGATGCAGCAGTGCTTCTGGACCATGTTCATATATGGCTTCCATTTTGCAAGATAGAGCTGTAGTTGCAGATGGCACAGAGGATTTTGTCAACAGACAGTGGTTTCTGGAAGCATTCCTGGGTTCATTGAGTAATTTCACTGACACAATCATGTTGATGAGTGATGCAGTGTCGTCTGAGGGCTCCAGGACCACGTACATCCATTAAATGTCTTTGGCCTTGTCCCTTACAGAGACATCTCCAGTTTCTCTGAATCTCTTTATGACATTGTGCACAGTCGACAAGGAGAGTTGCACAACTTCTACAATTTGACATTGAGGAACGTAAGGTATTTCACATGTCTTTGATTTCACAGCTTGGCGAGGCTCTGCCCATCTTGACATCTGAGTGGCTCTACGCCTCTAGGACATTCTTTAAATAGCTAATCATGTTACACACCTGATATCAATTAACTTATTTACTTGTTAGCTTTTCAGCCAGCTCAACCTTTTTTCAAATTTCTTGCTTTTTCAGCCATTTCTGATCCTGTGCCAACTATTTTCAGACTTATAGCAAGCATCACATTTGATGTGAGCTGATTTGAGCGCAGAAAGTTGTCAAATATCTCATTTTAGACATCTGCTCTGGAGTATGTGCTCTGTTGTGAATGAAATATTGGCTTGTGTAACTTGAAAGTCTTCAGTTCTTATTTTTATTCAGACTGGAAGAACGTCCCAGCTTTTCTGTAATTTGGGTTGAAGAATGAACCAACACATTTACTTATGTTAAAATAGAACAACACTCAAAACCAAGCTTATATTGTCTTTGTTTATTAATAGAGAAATGAAGCAGCCTTAAACTGACAGTGGAGCATGGGAGTACTTTACCTGGTCCGATTTTCCTTTACAAGGTTTTCTGTCAGGATGATCATTGTGTCTTGAAGGTACTTCATGAGAGGGGCGACAGCCTGGAAGAAAGCCAAAGATCACATGCAGAGGTTTACTGTGACACATGATGGACACGAGACTGGAGATGATTGGCTGCCATATCTGCTTACGTCATCATTGTTGATGGAATCTGGAGACAGGCTAATGTGCTGGATGTACCTCCGCAGCTCAGGCAACATCTGCACAAAAATATTCACTAATAAACAAACATGGCGGTGTGAACACATTAACATGTACACAGAATACTGACATAGAAAATACGTCAGCAGATTGTGAGTGATGGGGAATTACACTGTTACACATTAGAAATCAACTACAAAACTATTCTTCACAATTAGTCACAGATTGAAAAAAAGTATAGAAGATGATTCTGGATTTTTTAATCTCAATTTCTTTTGCATTATGATAACTCAAAAATCAGCTATTGTGGTTCACTTTTGAGTTTTCACCTTATCACTGAGCAGTGCGATGAGGCGTTTGCCTTCTCTCTGCAGGTCTAGGTCCATATTGAACAGCTGTCCATTGAGGGATTTATAAACCTGCTCCTTCCCCTCCGCCCCACAGGACTCCTCCATGGCCCGTTCCACACCTGACCAGTCCAGGTCGCGGGGCAGGTGACCCAGGAAAACACGCACATGCTCTGTGTTGTTCAGGGCAATGCAGAGCTAACAGAAAGCGAGGAGGAGCAAAAGAGGAGAAGTAGAGGGTGGAGGAGGAGATAAAAAGGAAAAGAGACAGGGCTACCGAGAAGTGCAGGAATGGGTCGTGTGTTTAGATGACTGCTGACGTGAAGAGGCAACTGCTTTGTTTTTGTGTGTATTAATTTCTGCTCCTGCTGGTCCCTTTATAATACCAAGGGAGATTTAAATTTTGTTTATTTTGACATTTTCGGAGCCATCATGTACCCCCAGTTCTGTCTTGCTGCTGGCGTTACCTGCACTGTGAAGCTCTTGTGGTCTCGGCCCAGCTGGTTCCTCTCAATCTTGCGTGTTATCATCTCAGAGTAGCAAACAGCTTCGCTACAGAAATTCTGTGGCATCAAAAAAAAAGGATCATATTACTACAGCACAGTAACAAGTTTCTCCTTATTCCACTCTGACCAGTAAAATATAACTTTTTGCAACTGTGAGCCCTCTAAGAGTCATGTTTGTATGAATGCAGGATATGAGTGTGTATGTGTGGCAACACTGAAAGTGGCACTCACGTCTGTCAGTCGAGTGACAAAGATGAAGGCCCCCGCAGAGTCTGGCCAGGCCAGCTGGAGCCAGATCTCACGTACCTGGCTGAAGCAAGCTGTCACTTCCACTGCTGAGGAGCTGTGCTTGCTTTGCTGCACAGGCACGAGCTGTTCCAAAAACACAGAAAACACACAGAAGAAACTCCTTTACTCAATAAAAAAAAACACTCATTTTGCATTTTAAACCTCTGTTTAGGAGTCTGTGGATGTTAAAATGAGTTACTGAAGATATTCTAACATACAAAAACACAAGTGCTGGCAGCTATAAAGGTTTCATGAATGCATTTATCACTGGCTTTGCTAAGTACTTCTATGCATTTTAAATCTTCCAAGGACTCTGTACTCAGTACTTTACAGTAATTGGCTATAGGTTGTAAAATGCTAAAAATCTCCAAGCATTGGACCTGCACCATGGGTCATGACAGATCACCTTATTATATTTAAACCATTTAAAGAGCTGAAGCTTCCTACCTTGTCTGTCTCCACTGCTTTACGGATCCTGTCACAGGACCGGTCGTGAACAATCTGCAGCCACTTATGAATCGAAGACTTGAACCAGTTATGGAAGCCTGTCAGGGCCAACATTTTGGCATCTCTGTTGGAAAGAAAAGCACAAATCCCACTCTAACATATCTGTAGAAAAGCACATTGCCACCTGTGAGACGCTTTAATGATGGTGTGCCAATCAGTGTCAAACAAACTTGAGAGGAAGAAACTCCCGAAAGCCTTTGAGGATTTTCAAGGACATGAAAAGCTCAAAGATGGTTTCTCCCATCGCCTGAGTGAGTCTGGAGCTCTCCTGCTCCAGAGTCCCACACACCCGCTCCATCGCTACATTGACATCATCTGCTACCTAGCAGGGGAAGGAATTTAAAAGTGGCAGAGTCAAATTTAGCAACATGATTCAAAATGACTTCAGAAGACATTTTCCCAGAGTCTTCAAAGATATACAGTACCTGTTTTTCCAGCTGCCTGTATGATATGCTGAGGAAATCGACTTTCACTGCACTGTGAGCACAAACACAGATGAGATCATATTAACAATTAAACACATACAAATCTCTGTATCAGGGAACATTCTTATGATGGGTCGCCTTTTCGAAAACAGCGACATTTACCTGTAGAAGAGTTTGTTGTAGATGTTCTGGGCTCTCTGTACATCTGCACATACTGCATCAACTACCCGAACCAGCTTCTTCAGCTGCTGCTCCAGAGTCTGTGAGGACAGTAAAAACACAATACTGGTCTGAAACAAGCATTCAGTAACACAGTTAGATACTTTTTAGCATCAAGCATCAATCTTACCCCTTCCTCTGGTTTGTATTGAGCAATAAGGCTCTCATACCACTCAGATGTTCCTTTCTGTTGACATGATCAAACAGGAAACAAGTTTGATTTAATAAACTGGGTATTTAAGCTCCATAATAACACCAATAACTAGAAAAGGACACAGAAAGCATCCTCTGCCTATTCCACCGCATTCTGCTGTTTACATGTCACGATGTTGCTTCCATGCAATCAAACATTATGTAAATGAGTAAATCATCTGCATGCGAAGCGTTGCTAAAGATCTTTCAGTGTACTTCAAAACAAATGAAGTTATAATTGCAGTCTCTTTGTTACCTTGACGGCGGTAGTGATATCCAAATGGAGCTCATTTCGAAGAGGGCAAACGGTCTTAAATGCCCTCATGTTTTGCATGTAGCCAATCCCCCTGGCATGCAGACAAGAAAAAAACTCATTACCAACCAAAATTGCTATTTAACTCGCCACACAGTGACAGGATGTCCTCAGGATTTAGAAAAACATAAAAGCTCCAATCTCACTTCATTCATTTCATTCTGATTGTTCACAGGATAACAGTGAACTTGTACAGGAACAGTAAGATAAAACTTGAATTGTTAAACTGTGTGTGTGTGTTAAAAACATCCATTGAAGTACTCACTGGGCAAAACTTGAATTTTTACTGCAGACGTTTTAACAAAGAGTTTCCCCCGAATGTGTCCAACTCAGAAATGTTTGACGTATTCATGTGAAACAAACTCTCTAAACTGCCGCTTTAAATTATTTTATTTTTAAAGGTTACAACCAAACGTTGCTTATGTCTGTTGTTTTCAAGAAAAGTAATCACATACTGGTTTCTACCAGTTTTGTACATCCAGGGATTGCTGCCCATGCTTTAATGGTTTCCTGAGATTTCTCATTAAAAACTGTCCCAGTTGTCACTAAGATAAAGCAGCGTGTCTTAAAGATTAGAATTCTTAAAGAAAGGAAGAAGAAAAGAAAAAATGACATTGTAACAAATCACATGAAAGCTACCATCTATTCCATGCATCTATTGATCACAAAACATTCATTTTTAGAAATGTTCAGAACTTTTTCTCCCTTTTGCTCTAGGCGTTTTGAGTCGGTATTTGTTTATGGTAAATTAAGTGTGGCATATGGATTTACATTACCTTAAGATCATTATGGAATAATGTGGAAGCCAGATTTTTAAAAAAAATCTGTTGTGAAGAGATGTGATCTTTGGGTTTTTCAGTCTTTTTGTACATTTCATTTCTTCTCTCAGTGAGCATTGAGCCTGGTGGGAGGGGCTTATGGTGTAAAAAGAGCGCAAATTTCACCATAATGAGGTCAGTCCTTGGGGTGACAGAATCCTGACTATGCATATCTGAAATGGAATATGTCCATATCATCTAAACTGTTGTGCATCTGAGTCTTACATGGACGGCAAGCAAATAAATGTCAAAAACATTTTACTTATTGGCTTGCCTGAGGTTTTTTGGGGGGGACCCTGAGAAATATTTGGAAAGAACCTTGTGACACATGTTAAAAAAAGAAAAAGAATAAAAACACATTCCGTCGATATGCTGACGCACAAAATCCAGCTGTGTTCCAGCACTAATAAAACAGAATGTTCAATATCTCCTTTAAGATGAGTAATGGGGAATGATCAAGATATTACTTATGTAATATACTGTGATATTACCGGCACACAGAGTGTGACTAACTGCTTGTAGTCTCTCTGTGTTTGCTGGGGTGACAGGTTGAGCGTGGTTTTGATATGAGAGCAGAGGCGAGTGCGTGATGCCATGGTGGTGTGACTTTACCTCAGCATGAACTCGTAGCGTGTAATGGCAGCGGCGCTGGTGCAGGGGAAAACCTGACGCATGTTCTTCATCAGGCACAGGCAGTGCTCTGTGTACAGCCTGAAGCTGTCTGACAGCTGCCTCTCCTGGACACAGGAAGGGCCCTCAGTTATAGCTTCCAGTACACTGGCTGTGATTCATTTTTGGCTGAACCAAAAACCTTGATGAATGTCAGTGAAGAGCCGAGCTAATGAGGTGACTGTTTCTAGCCGATGAAAGTTAGCTTTTTATTGGGGAGGCCGATAATGTGGAACCTACCAGGTCTCCGCGCACAGCGGGGGGATCCCACTCTGCATCGATGGTCCTCAGGAGGCGCAGCAGCAGGGAGTAGCATACCCTCTGGTTTCGATGGTGGTTGCTGTAGCACTGCCAGCGACTGCGCAAATGCACACCTTCAGCCCGATGCTACAGCTTTCACATTTGATTTGATCAGTTTTATTCTGTCATTAATACTTACATAATAGCCTGTTGGAGAGGTGAAAGATCAGTTTGCACAGCATGGTGGGTGAGCACAGTCCAAGCTGAAGGACAAACCTGCCCATTCCAGTTGTACGGCTCTCTCTGTCATCCAAAATGGAAAACAACCATTTTATTACAGTCAGTGTTGCTACTGTAGTGTGAGATGTGTGTTGCTTGTTTCTCAAATGGCACATAAGCAGTAAGTAATACATAAAACTGACATTATTTAAACTAATGCAGCTTTTTTAATCTATCGGGCTTCCAAACTACAATCAGAGATACAATTTTTTTAAATTGCTCCATCCCAATGAGCTAATATTTCTAATACATGATAGCTGCAGCACCAAAGGAGTTCTGAATTACTTCCAAATGAACGCAGAGCTGCTTGGTTTTACACTCAGCATCTCAATATCTACTTTCATAAATACAGACAATGTATCCCCCAAAGATACTGTACAACAACATCCTAATGGCCTGAAACAAAGTCTAGCCGTGGTTTGTTACAAGCACAGAAGATCCGATTAAATGTTTACAATAATTGATTTTTTTTGGGTCCTTTCATAAGATTATTGCTGTTTCAAAACAACAAAAAAATTAACCAGGTAAAAATAACAGTAATTGGTGGCATCTACACTTAACAATTTCTCATTTCCTCTGCTGAATCAAATTACTTCCTAAAAGTGGTATTTTCTGTTACAAAATAAGCCTCTTTTAAGAAGCTCCTCGTAAAGAGCGAGGGACATGAAACAGAAATAGAAAGTCTTTATCGTCACTGAAAATGCCGAGAAGCGGAAAGAGTTTAACACATTTAGAAACCCACACACTAACACATGGGGGCAATAACAGCATCTTCGGGTTGGAAGAAGAATAAAGGCGAAAATATATATATTTTTTCATTTCCAACAAATTTATTTTCAACTCAAATTGACACAATTTTATTCGTCTGTTCAAATTGAATCTGAGCTCAACACGTGTGATATGAATATGTAGTAAAGTGCACCGCGTGTAATCAATGATGACATATTACTCTACATGTTGCTGGGTTTACTACAGAAAATGAGTAAAAAGGTGTTTTGTTTCAGACTGAAAACAACTTATTTAAATGAAGATGGAAAACAGGTTATATTACAGTAGTGTATATTGTGTTTTTACTTGGGTTGCTAAGTGTAATAACACAAAAAAAGACATTATATGTTAGCAAACAAAAAATAAACATTGAGTAAGTGAAGCGAAACACTCTGCAGTGTGAGATTAGAAATAGATATTTTCAAATAGTGGTTAAATAAAATGTTTGGATGACACTCACCTTAACATGAGCGTGCTCATACTCCACAATCTGACTCAGCAGTTTCCTGTGAATGGAGATGTTCGTGTCCCTCTTGGATAAGGTTGTGTCTCTCTATGGGTAGATCAAACATTGGAGGCTGTATTTTTTTTTTTTATAAAAGGAGATGTTGAATATTTGCTGCTCTGTAAATACCTGCTTGGTGAACAGTTTCAGAATCAGGTGGCATTCCCCCTGAACTTTAGATGCGCTTGATCGAGGCTCCAGTTTGAACCAGGTGTCGTAGCCAACGACAGGCATCTCCTGCAAAATGAAACCATAATGAGGGAAATCACCTCCATTAGATGTATTTCTACGTTTCTCTTTGTTGTATTCCAATTCAAGTTACAGCTCAGAACTATCCACTAAAGAGGCATCTCACATTTAGAGGGATGTTGATGCATCCAAGGAAGTCATCGGCGTTATCCTCGGAGGCTGACGATGCGGATCCATTGGATCGCACTGATTTGGCTATTTGCTTAAAATACCTGAGAAAATGAATGAGAAAGCAGAAAGATAATTGTAAACATTGTGAAATATTCAGTTAAAGTCGTAAGTTTTCAGTTTCCAGGCATTTAGCTTCTGCTCTAATCCCGAGTCATTTGGAATACAAGCAACAGCAGGAAGAGTTTAATTTCCAAATGAAAGCGGGCTCTTCATTAGGTTTGAGTTGAAATGAAAAGCACAAATTATCTGGCACAGCCAAGGGGCCATCAGCTATGACTGATATTCTCAGGTTTTCATTAGACATTATATTTTCATTTTATTTATTTATTTATTTTTCTAACCATCCGCTCTTTGTGGGCACGAGGCTTTTATGTACGTACCTTTCAAGGGACAAAAATCAAACAATTCTGTGGAATCAACAAGCAAGGGGATGCTTAATCATTCACTGAACGACACTTTTGGCATTATTTACATGAAAATGACCCTTTGTGACAGATTAATTAACACATTTTTATTGCTACATAACTGAACGAATTAATTACTTAACTAATAATACTGTACATTGTACACAAAATTAAAATATGGTGCAGGGGTGCACATGAAAAGAAAATTATTCATTCATTAAGAAGGTGTTTCTGATACTTGCTGCTTATCAGTAAATGAATGATAAACACAAGTTTTTTTAATCTACCTGCCCATTCCTCGAAGTCCACTGACTTCATTCAGCTTTTTGCAGGCCTCTGCAACAGATACGTCGTCATCATGATCCCTGATTAAAAAATAAAAAGCCATTTAGCCACATACTAATTATGTTAAGGAAAAAATAAAGGAAACTTAATTTTGTTTCATTCCATTTCAAATTAGAATGTTTTTCTATTTCCATATTTCTATGTTTATATAATTTTCTGATATTTATGACCTTTTCTTTGAAGAATCCGACATTAAAAGCAATCTTCTGTAATCTTACCATATGTCCAGGTGTAAGAGGTCATTGTGGACGTCGTCTATTTCACTAAAAACAAATGGAAAAACAGGAAAGTCATTAACTGAATGATTTTAAGACAAACTTACCAGAAAAACAGATAAATAAACCAAAAAGCAGCTCACTGCTTTAGTGCGTCTTTCACAGGAACGACAATGCTGTGCAGTGGTCCATCAATAACTGACATTTTAGGCTTTAGTGTGAAAAAAATAAAACTATGAATCCTAAATGTTTGCCGTTAGTCTTGTACTCACAACACAAAATGCTCGTCCCACACGGGGTTTAGAGTCTCTGGCTTGACCTCAGTCACCTGGATAGACCTGGCAGGTAACACCTCCTTTGTGCTGGAGCGTTTTTCCAGCTTCTCCCTCCTCTTTCTGAAGCTAAACTTTCTCTCCTTCTTCTCCTCTGTTTCCCGGGGACTCTGGCCCACCAGGATTCCCAGCATGCAGTAGGGGTCACTGTACCCTGAGGCAGAACAAGGACACACATTAAGAGTGACAGCTTGGAAAGCTGAACGCAAGAATGATGCAGACAAACCAATAAACAGCTCATCAGTCAGGTATCTGCAAACAAACCAGCACAAGCAAATTTGAGCATTTTGAACTGAATATTTATTCGGTAGAAGGTTAATATTTCCCACAAAAGGCTCCTACATTTAACTCTGTTCCTTTATAAATTACATTCAGTGAATTATTGCTGTTACAAAACGATTAGGAAATGCTTGAAAAGTCTCACCATTTGCATCCTTGGCCATCAGATTTTTTGCTTTCATGACAGAAACTCTCAAGGAAAAACTGGCGCGCTATGAAAAAGAAAGGTCTGTTCAGTATTAAACCAGACACCAACAAGCTTCATTCCCCGTGCAACGCCGCTAAGGACAACAATGGCAAGAGAAAGAATGTAACAGATTAAAAGCTTGTGCGCATCACAATGTCGAAAAACTCAATATCCTATCACTTCAAAAGCACTCTCAGCTCCTTAAGAGATGTGATTTGTTCTAAAACTTAAGAGGAAAAACATAGCCAAAGCCAAAGATGAAAACTGAGCTTTAGGACATATCACTTTGAAAAATGCTGGAAATCTTCTCAGGTTTTTGTTGTTTTCTGTCTCTGACACAAAATTTGGTCATGAGGACCTCCCTCATCTTACATTTAAACGGGAAGCTAGTACATAATGATTTAATATCATAAAACATACTTGTTGTAATAACATAATAAACATATTTTCACATATTGTTATATTTCCACAGAGATGTTTCCACAGTAATGCAATAATTGGCCAACATAAAATGTCTCACCTTTGATTCTTGAACCTTTTGGAGAATAATCTCATGCTCCTCCTCACCCATATCAAACACCTTGGAGAGACGATCATAAGTGTTACTTTGAGCAATAATAACCAACAACCTCCATTTTTTTTAAGAACATTTTCTTTTCTGCCTCTCTCCTTGCTGCTACCTTAAAAAAAAAAGACGCCCACAACAGACAAAGGCGAGGCTACGGTCCTTCATCATCACAGCTGAATATCTGAACACAGTGTGACTGGGCTTTGATGTTTAATCAGTTTTGATCCAAGAGCATCTGCTCAGATTCTTACAGCCTCCTCACAACAAATAACACTCTCTGTGAGGCTACCATCAGGGTTACTGGCAGAGATTTAACGGGGGCCAAGAAATACAGTCTGTTCTCCTGAATCTGCTTTCGTTGTTATCACAAGACCGAGAGACAGACTAGGGCTGTCCCGATACCACTTTTTCACTTCCGATTCCGATACCGATACCGACACAGAGGGTTGAGTATCGGCCGATACCCGATACTTACATTTTGTTATGAGCAAAATATTGTGTCAAACCTCACCTCAAAACTTTAAGGTGTAACTGATAAAGTCCACAACAGAAGGTGTGAGAAAAACTGAGTCATTAGCTGTGTTCGAAATCGCGCCCTATCACGGATGTAGTGCACTACATCTGGTGTTCGCCATTTTTAGTGTTGTTCGAATTCTCCGGTGATCAGTTTCATCCACTACATAGTGCACTATAAAATACCCATGATGCAC
>JAVQJG010134752.1:0-30577 GCA_036024015.1 Craterocephalus amniculus | reverse complement strand
ACAGTAAGGACCGACATAGCGCTCTGAACAAGGTGGTGTCAACTGGCGTTAAAGCTAAATTAAACTAAATTATTACATTCCAAATTCTCATCCAAATTTAACATCATCAAACATATCATTAGGAAGATTTCGTTAACCATTTAAACATATTTAGATCCAAATTATTAGAGACCGTTCCTTACTTCCTCCTTTGCATTCCAGCTCACTTGAATCACTATATTATTTGCTGTTGAAATAATAGGCTAATTTACAGATAACCTTGTATTCATCACTCATCTGCTTGTTTCTGCTGTTTACCAGTTTTAATAAATGTGTGTGATCACCTTAGACGCAGTTGTTGCTTTCTGAATGCATATTTCTGGATTATTCAATCCGACAAGAATTCACAATATTACAGAGACTGATTAATTTATAGTTAGGTCTTCTCACCTTGGCCTAAAATCAAGTAAATATTAAGGTGGGTGATGCTCCGTTGGCTTTTTATAATTAATAGAGGCATTTAACGCTACACTGTCTATCTGCTCTGTCTGTGCGCTTATGTCTGCCTGTTTATTATCCTTTACTTTTTTAAATTTCTTTTTTGTTTTAATTTTTTGGTTTTGTATACAGCCTGGCTTATTTCAGTCATAAGATAATTTGTCTGCTTTTCTTTGCAAAAGTCGTAACAAATGCATCCATATCTAGGCCTGCTGTTATGGCTTGTGAGCCAGAATCGTTTCTTTTTCTTTGATGTAGCATAGTGCGGTGGAAGGTGTTAAGAATACGAGACAAAGTGAAGAAAGAGCTCTCTCATAATGCAAATGATATCCCAATCCCAAGAGAGGTCACATTCATGCTATGGAGCTGTTTTCCAATAATAGTCTTATTAAGCCTGAACCACAGGGTTCTCTAAAGGGAGGATGAATACTTTGCTGACTTTTTTTATTATTATTAAAGGAGCTATACCTGATTATTTTAATCTTTCTAAGAAAAATGGTTTCTAGACTGTATATTATGTGGTAAAAAGGGGAAGTTGGACTTACCCCTTTTAAGTCCATAAAAATGGACTTAATGACTCATTGATTGCGCATTTGTACGAGTCCAGGACATTTTAGTTAGGATAGTTTTTTGCTTTGGCGTGACGCTCTCTCTCTGCCAATGGAGTTAACTTCCGTAACTTCCAGATTCCCTAAAGGAACGCTCTGACTGGCTGATCGGAATCCAAAAGTTATGGAAGTTAACCCCATTGACAGAGAAAGAGCGTAATGCCAAAGCTAAAAATTTGCCGCTTTCACTAACTAAAACAACCTGGACTTGTACATATGCGCAATCAGTGAGTCATTAATTTTTATGGACTTCCTCCTTTTTCCACATAATATAACGTGTAAAACCATTTTTCATAGAAAGTTAAAAATAATATCAGGTATTGCCCCTTTAATTAACTGCTTTATTATGCCCCTTCTGGGGGTATCATGTATGTGTTGGTGTAGCAAAACAGAACTTTTAAAGCCCCTGCACTGTGGCATGCAACATATGTATAGTGCTATCATCAACGTCTGAATGGTTAATCTGTTTGACAGGCCTGCTATGTGGTAGCGCAGATTACTTTAGACGTGGCACATCGGATCACATGGAAAATGCATCATGTAGAGAGCAAAGAAAGACTAGAATGACTGGGATTTTAAGAAAATCTTTTATTTTTTTTATTTCATTTCAGTCACGTCAGCTAATATTTCCTCTAATCCCCATCTTCCTCAGAGTTAGATCAGTCTCTGAGGAACATCAATTATAACAAGATCAAGCAGCAGATGAAAAGAAAATGAGAAAACCAGTCAGGAAGACAAAAAGACATTGATTTTTAATAGATTAAGCTCACTTCATAGCTCTTTGTAGAATAAATACTCAGCAGTTCTCTAAACCAATAAATCTCCTCAGACCCTTGTATTTAATAATACGGGTATCCTGCATGAGAATGTAGACATATGATCACTTCTGGTATACACAAAAATGGTTAGTTTGTAATCCCTACAGTTTATAAGACCAAGTGTTCATTTTTGTAATGATCAGGAATCTTCGGAAAATGAGCAATGGTAAAGTTCTTGATGAGGTTTTGAATACACATTAAGACGCACGTACAAAAATCAACTCATGGAGTCCAGAAAGGGTTTGTTCATAAGTCATAAAGCAACACTTTTCAATGAAAGAAAATATTGATTTAAAGGCAACTTCACTCATACTGTAGTAAACTCCCCATATCATTGATTATAATATAATCAGCATATGATTAAATGACATTTGTATAATAGTAAAAATAGGCAATCTATAGCATTTCGTTGTAAATGCATAAATGCAAACATATAACAACACTTTTGCTATAGACCTATAACGCATGCACTCATCCCTTTCCATTCCCAAGTCAACATTATGGTATTCTGTCTTCATCTTAACCTATTGTAGGTTGTTATGCCACTGGGAAATAAGAGTATAATCCCACCAAAGGTTCATCCCCTTCATGTTTGCATCACTTTTTCTCATTCTAGTTTTTCAGAAGTTTCTGAATTGTTCATAAAGCAGATTTTTGTGCCCAAGTATGGTGACATCATGGTGATCTGATTACATAAACAAAATAAGATGTGGTAAATCAATTCAGAGAACTTGAGTCCACGTCAATAGAAAGGTCAGCTGAATCCAAGAATACTCCAGTCTTTGAACAAATCAAGCAGATTTCCTTCCTTTGTGTCCCATCTGAAACGGTTGTAACTTAAATGAGCTCCCTTCATGCAAGTTGCAAAACTTGGTGTTGAGCATGTACTTCGAGGACATATTAGTCAAAGAATATTGTGTTCTGCACAGTACTATGCTAAGCCTGGATCACAATCACTGATTCTTTCATTTATTTTTTTCTTTTTGCTTTAAATGGGTTTATAAATAAAGTTGTGTTGAGTTGAGTTGAGTTCCTTGTCTCATTTAATCTAATAGCAACCCCTTCTTACATGTTAAAACTTCTTATGTTTTAATTTGACTTGGTAAGTTTTGTTTTATTTTGTTGTTTTGTCATGTTAACCTTTAACTATGTTTAAAATGAACAAAAATGTTCTTTAGAGGTAACTCTCTACAGTACATGCACTTTGCACCTTACAAACCAGGCAACTCAGGGAACACAGAGTGTATCTGAGTCACTTAGGCAGAACAATATTTCATATGATCTCAGTAATATACATGTACTAACTGACACCACAAATATCTCTTACTGTAAGGGCAGTTAACATGCAGTGTACTCATTCATGCTTTTCTATAAAAGCAATGAAAACAATGAAAAAACCAAATCAAACAGTTACTACTGTCAGAATCAAAGAAAATGGCTGCTGTCTGTCATTTCTAGATTGCAAAGTATGGGCAACAAAAAACCACAGGATTCAGCTTTTCATTTTGGGATTTTTAGTGCGATTTTTCCGCAAGAAGCAACAAAAAAACAGTTAAATTAAGTGCAGTGACAAACTACTCATTCAGATAGAGAAACACAAACATCCCATCTGTAAGTTACATCATCATGAGATGCATCCTATTTAATGTTAAGTAAGCCATGACTGAAAATGCAGTTGCTTTTATAATGTGTTTAGTCCATCATTAGTTACACAAAACTGCAGTTACAATCTCTAATTAAAGTGATTACACAACTGATGACTGTTGTTTGTGTTATTATGTTGTTACTATTTCACATATACACAAATTTTTAAATTAAAATTCTAAAAGATTTATGTTTTTTTGTGTCATTATGCAGAAATTAGTTCATCTTTATGTCTTGCTGAAGCTTATGCTCTATAAAAAAAAGAGATTAAATACACAATGTCCTTAAACTGTACACGCTCATATACACCGTGATTTTTACTTAACCATCTGACAGGAAGAATTTGGTCCTCTCACTACAGACAACAATGTTGCTCAATTCCTCGTCAAATGATGCTGATACACCAAAACAAATGCCTAATCCTTGAAAAAAAAAAGATCCTTGACATTTAGCATATCCTATTGACATATCTACAATGACCAATGTGATTATTTGGGACATTGTTAACAGAGTATGGGATATTTTGTCTAACTTAAGAATTGAAAAATACACCAAGGGCACATGAAAAGATGTGGATAATCTGCAGGTAAAGAAGATCAGTCTGTTGGACAGTAAAAATATTAAAAATCAGTCTGAAGGAGGGCCTCCTTTGTGTGCCTGTGTTGTAGACCAATGAACAGTTTACCATCTCCTGCACACGTGGGAGAGACATTTAAACTAGAACTCAAAAACATCATTCTGCTTCTTCGCCAGCTTGGCTACCTCCTGCCTTATAGCCTGCACCAGCGCAGAGGTGGAGAGGCTGCTCAGGGGCATGCTGTTCATGTCCTTCAGCACCTGGGGATGATTTTGTTCAGATGCTGTGCTGGAGGCAGTAGGCGGCTGCTCCAGTGTCTGGTTATATTGCAGGGCCAGTCTGGTGGGGCTCCCCTGTGGGTAACGAGGATTGGGAAAAGCCTCTACATATCCAGGCAAGGGTACCTGAAAAACAGAGTGGACAGGGCATCACAACACTGCAACTTAAATATGACCACCCTCTAAAAAATGGATGACTGTGTGTTGATCTTTCATTATCAACTATTTTGTCCCGAATTACGAGCTTTAAAAAATTACACATATTGGTAAGCATGATCATATCTGATGAAAAACTGTATAGATGGGCTTAAATATCAGGGAATAAATAAATGAATGTACACATAAAAATACATTAGATCAAACTGGAGTTTTGAACTTTTTTTTTTTAAAGAAAGAAACAATCATTAAAAAAAGATGCTCATTTAGAAAGGTTGCTGTTCAGTAGAAGATGGCTTCTAAACGACACTGGTTCTACAAAATGACACTGCCTGCAGATATCTGGTTGATCAGGCACACAGACAGGGAAAAAGGATATCATTCTGTACAAACGAGGAGAGCCCAGAGCTGAGGAGGACATGGGCACAACGATCATGATTTACTGAGCAGAATAAATCAAACTTATCTTATCTAATGTTAAACATAGGAGATAATAGAAAGATGTTTAAGGCTAAAGTCTGAGCAGGATGAATAAGACAGAATGCAAAAATACAAGAATTTATGCAGACGTATACAGTACATATGGCATATTCTGTACATCCTCGTGGTAGTCACCACGTTTGGTGTTTGAGTGTTTATTCCTTTATAACCGTAAATCGTTACATTCCTGTAATGTAGCACACTCTGTGGCTCTTTGAGGTTGAATAGATAGAATGGAAAAAACATGATGACAGCAAGATGTTGATGTTATGATTGAGCACTTTAATGTAACTTCAAGTTAATTATTGAATATTGACTTCAGTAATCTACAACCTGTTAAAAGTCTGGATAAATCCTGAAAGGAGAATTTCGATTTTTTTTTTAACCTGGGGTCTGTTGTCATCTTTCCTTTCATACATGTGAGCGATGAGGAAAGGAACGTTCAAAATAGCTCCAGTGTTAAGCTGGGCAGGCAGCACGCAGCCCAGCTAATGATAAGTATTGGGCAACTCGCTCTGCGTCTAAGTTTGACCTAAAAACCTGCTTTTTTTCCACACTGAAGTGCTCTGATAGTCTCAACGAGTGTCCCTCTGTAATAGCTGGTGATCGCCTTGTTTTGGTGTCTGTGTCCAAATCTTGCGTATCTTGATTATCCCGTAATCGCGCGATAACTCGCGCCAAAACCCAGCTGGGAGATTCCAATACCTGACATCAAACATAGCGATCGCCAGCTAATACAGATACATTCGTTCATTTGTCCTCTAGTACGTTAACAGACACTCATTGAGACTGTCGGAGCACT
Organism: Craterocephalus amniculus; assembly: GCA_036024015.1. Classification (NCBI taxonomy): domain Eukaryota; kingdom Metazoa; phylum Chordata; class Actinopteri; order Atheriniformes; family Atherinidae; genus Craterocephalus; species Craterocephalus amniculus. The sequence continues at coordinate 24,737 of JAVQJG010134752.1, read as the reverse complement.
TCAGTGTGGAAAAAAAGCATGTTTTTAGGGCAGACGTAGACGCAGAGCGAGTTGCCCAATACTTATCAATAGCGGGGCTGCGTGCTGCCTGCCCAGCTTAACACTGGAGCTATTTTGAACGTTCCTTTCGTTATCACTCACATGTATGAAAGGAAAGATGACAACAGACCCCAGGTTAAAAAAAAAATCGAAATTCTGCTTTGTTTGAGCAACACATTTTTCAAAAGCCACTTTAAAGGTTTAATCATCTGCTGCATGGGACACTGGGACAAATGTTTAAGTTGGACTCTTGGAATTAATTTTTTTTTTTTTTTTGCTATTTCTATCCGCAGATTCATGAATGAATGAAGATGGGCTCCCTTACAGAGTCTGCCCATTGTGGAGCAACATCCTCAGGTTCTGGTGGATAGGACATCCAAGAGGGACTGTGATACGAGGTGGGTGACGTGGAGACAAAATACTCTGAGTAACCAGGCCTAGTGGCTGGGATGGAGTAGACGGCTGTTATTGGGTTTCCTGTTGAAAAGTAAGATAGTGACAATCATTGATCAATATATATAATTTTTTTCTGACCACTGCTACTGTCAAAAAATGTTTATAAAAAGGTTGGCACAGATGGAAGCTCAATATGGGCAACTTTTTTCTGAGTCACCTCCTCATATGCCTACCTGAGTAGTTTGACACAGGCTGTTCTGCAGTGATAGATGGAAGTGCTGCTCTACTGGTTGGCCCATATGGGTTGTTTTCGTGTTGACTCCGCATTTCAGCGACAGATGTCTCTGAGCTCCTTCCCTTAGGCCCCAGGTCTGAAGTAGAACTAAGATGAACAAATATTGCAGAGGTATAAGGAAAAAGTTGCTACAGAATCACACCACTAGATGGCAGACACACTCCACATTTAAAAAACCCAACCACTTCATTAACATTCTCAACATCTCCCTACATACTCGTTTACTGTTAAAATGTATACAAGGCTTAATGTCACAATGGCCACAACACTTTGCCTCAGCCGGTGACTATTTGACGTTTTTTTCTTCCTTTTTATTTTATTTTATTATATTATATATTTTAATTTTCAGGTAGGGATTTTATAATTGTGTCTGTCCATGACTTCAACTTTACCGTCTCAAGCTGGTCCTAGGTGGAGGCCCAGCGCGGGGAGGTAAAGGCGGAGGAGAGCCCATGGTCATCTCAGGAAGCTGGGTGAAGCGAAAAGCCTTTAGACAAAAATGAAAGACATTTAGGTTCAAGGTTTTTTAAATAGCTTACAAGAAAGTAGCCATACTCTGAGGCGACTTACTGGTTTAGGCAGGCTGCACTGATATATGTCTGCACCATAAGGTGGTACCCACTGCAGGCCTCCCCGCCCACAGCTCATTGTGCCTGGAGCGCTGGTCACCACCTCTGTGTATGGGAGGGGAGGCGGTGCAGCGCTGTAGTGGTCAGGATGGAGTTGATGGTGATGGCTGTGCCTTCCAGATGTGGACTGCCCCCCTGAAGCCAGACTGAATGCCTCCTCCAGCAGCAGGTGCATCTGCTGTCGCACCTCATCAATGGATGGCTGTGAGCTCAGAGTGGACGTTTCTGAGTGGCCTTTCAAGCCCCGGCCATACATGTATCCTCGCAGGCCCATCAAATGATCAACATTGGTCTCTTCGATCAGCTCCGGTTCAGTCTGTGATGTGAACAGAAACAGAACACAATGAATTTCCTGTTTTAAGCTTAGAAAAAGCACTGTATCAACACTGCATACATCATCCCTCTGTTTTTTACTTCCTCTCCCACCTAATCATCCTTAATCTCTCCTAACTTTTTGTTTTTTTACATTTTCTTGTTTCTCATCACATCATTTCATATGCTCTTCTTTGGCAAGAGATTCCATCTCTTCAGATTTTTCATTCGGTGAGTTAAGGCTGCCCTACTTCATGTGTGAATAGAGGGCAGCCACGGGAGATCTAGCATAGTCCACCTCATAAATCAGTCCCTCTGCAACACATAAGACTTGCATCTGCTACCACAAAAGTCACTTTGTAATGCACGCAGCCCGGAATGTTTGCAAAAGTTCAATTGTAGCTTCTGCAGGCTACTGTCCCAGATATTTATATCAGAGCTAAACAGCTGGCTACACAGAATTTAACTAAGTACAAACCAATAAGACTCATGATGATCAAAAAACAAAGAGGGGCAGTCAAGAATGGTTCGTGATAAAGTTCCTCATGTGATGAGATGCAGTTTATCTCAGAGAATCATGATGAACAAAGGCATCTATTGTAAAAAGTTAAGTTGTCATCAGATCGGGAAAAAATCATGAAATATTAGGACAAGAATGTTACTATTTCATAGAAATGATCCATTTAGCTATACCAGAGTGCCAAAATGCGAAGCACCAGAGCCAGTTAAACTTGTGCTTTTACTGCTGTGACGAGTCAAATGGCCGGCGGGTCAGAGAGAGTTCAGTAAAATATTTCCATCACTTCCTGAGAATAAATATGTTTTTTTCAGGAACAGGCTGCCAGATCACTAAAATATTCTCAAATATTCAGAATTCATGACCAAAGAATGTGATATACAGGACCATAATGGAAAAGCAAGAGTAGAGTACACAAGCCAGCCATCCTGAGATGCATTATATATCAATCTATGGGAGCGTATAAATCTGTACTCTTAATTATAAATAACCAACATCTCTGTATTCACTTTGCTGTGACACACTTGAAAATGCACCTGAGCAGAAAAGGTTTGATCTCTAGCTTTGTTTTCTTCACTATGTTTAAAAGGACATGCTGAGGAAAATAAACATTAGCTGATTTATGATCTTTAAAAGACATGTATGTGTTTATTTTTATTACAAACTGAAAATGATGGCATCTGGACTCTTGGAATTGTTTTATTCTTGAAAAAACTACACAAACTAAATTTTTAAAGGGTTTAAAACGACTGTCTACTAACCCATATTCCATCACAATGTTAAAATAATCATGCAACCCAGTGCAAATAATGTGAAACAAAGTCCTATGAATGGATAAAAACAAATTTCTAGGTTCATATTAAGCGAACATCAAGCTTCATGAGTGTTTTGTAATAATTTAGGTATGTTCGTAAGTTGCACTATATTTAGCATGCATTCTTCCCTTTTGTTCCTCCACAGCAGAGCAGCAAGGAAGCAGTGCTCACACAATTACAAGAGAGAACATTTGCATCTTAAAAAAATCTGAAACTTCTAAATGTAAACAACTTTGTCCAACAGAGATGGCTGACGCCTCATAAAAGATTTGGCTGAGCTGTAGAGATCATTTGGATGACGAGGACAATGGATTTTGCTCAGAATCCGGGTATCTTAGTTCCCCAGTGTAATATATGTATGACTTTGAATATTCTTTTAAAATAGCCTTGAAAAATATAAAGATATCTTTTAACGGCTAATTGGCAGACTTATTTGGGCAAACAGGGCTGGTGTAGGATTGCATGTGACTCACATCATAGCCACTGTTGCGGATGCCTCTCCTGGGTCTCTCTCTCATTACAAGCAGGTCCATCTCTGTTCCTCCAGGGCTCGGACTGCTCAGACTTTGTCTGCTGCGATAAGGCATCTGCCCTGCCTGGGAGTGTCTGTCAGTTAGAGGAAAGACTAGATTCAATAGAAATCAGACCGTACATACAGTAGTTATCAATTCAAACCCTTAAAATTCCTCCTTCAGTTGTAGTGTGCCTCGGGTAAAACGGCTGAAGGACAATAAACTTCATTGTGTTTATTGCACCTGACATGATGAACTAGGTGGGGAAAAATAATGTATGGATTTTGAAAAGCTACAGGGAGTTTTTACACAGAGAAAATAAGCCCTTAATGTTTAAGTATTTCATGAGAATATCAAATAACATAAGTGGTACACATATCAGATAATCATTGTAAATGTTCTGAACAGACATATTTTTCAGTTTCTTCTTCAAGAGTAAGATGCAACGCTGATAAAGCATCTCGTTAAATGATGCACGCGCATAGTGACAGGAAAGTGTTGGTGCTGCCACTAATCAGGAAAGGAAGGATTCTGTTAGTGAACATCTGCTTATGTTGCTCAATATGATGCATGTTAAAACTGGTAATTAATACTTCCATGGGTCAACACACAAGACAACATGAACATAAGTTTTCTGCTTAGAATACATTTTATATGGATACAGTGCAGACAGAGAAATCTCAGACTCTTCTGTGGGTTTTTTTTACAGTTTTTATGTCTCAGACTTATCTCAGTGCTTCCGTTTGCCTGCACAGAATTCCTGAAAATAGCAAAGCAAAAACTAGTTTTCAGATTTTGTGTTCATATTGAAAAGATAAAAGAATAATGGATAATGCTTAATTAGGTATTCAGTCTAAGACTCTAGCAGGTGCATCCCCTCTGTCAGCAATCGTTACAAAGCTGCTGCAATCTGACTAGACTCAACATTTGCCTATTTGTATTCATTGAACATAATTAAGAAGGCACATACATGATGGTGTACTGTCTGTGTGTTTGTATCTTAGCGTTCAGCCTCAGTGTGATCCTGTTGTGCTCAACTATAAGGTCAATATACAGTAAGCCAGGTGTGTCTAGATACAGACATTGTATGGAATTAAAAATAAAAATCTTAAGGGTACGTAAAAGGAAATTAGCCACCGCTTTCTAGGTCTGGTTGCCCCGTCAAATTGAGTAATCAGAGCCTGACAGGTCATCATTAAGCCAATCATCATAATCCAGATTTCCTTTGTGGATACAAAAAAAACATGACAGAAGTATGACAATTATTGCAGCATCTACATATAGTGCAGTCCAAACAGAAGGCATTGCTCATCAAAATTTTCCAAAAGACACCTGCCTTTCAAACAATTAAAAATAGGGGGGAAAAAGACTTCACAGGGGAAAAGATTTAACTTTTTGGCCACAACTTCCAGCAGTGTATCTGGAGAAAACCATTTCATTAACAGCCATCCCCACAGCCAAATACAGTGAGTGGCTTCTGGAAACCTCCTTGAATAACTCAGTGTAGAGCTGAATCCAGGGCACCTCTGGAGAGAGAGCTGGTTCAACCTGCCTGTTTCAGCCAAGACGAATGGGTGAAACAAGCATGTTGGATCACAACTAAAAAGACCGAAGGTTCCCACTGCCCCAAAAAGATGCAGGAAACAAGAACAAAGTAAATCTAAATCCATCAATCAAAGAGTCCTCATGTTTAAGTTCATCTGCAACACAGAATAACATCATCAGTAAGATGAATTTTCCGAACCCCTGACACTCCTATCTCTATTATACTTAGAAAATCCGGACCAGAGCCTTATAAATCAAACAAAACTGATGACTCTCAAACTGACCATTGATACAGGATGATGCCAAGACTTCAAGAGCCAGTGCCACATATCTATTTGCAGTTTAGGTAAGGCCAGTGTAAGCTGGGATAGATAAACAGCCATGTCTTAAACCCCAATCTAACAATGTGAAGTGCACACAAGTGTCACTTGCAGCACTTTATGGCTGATTATTGGTCCTCTTAAAGCATGGATTTTCCTCTCTGCTTACATTCACCCAAACCAAGACTTCACTTGCTTTCTCCATTCCCGCCTCACCTCCCGTGAGACTTGACAAAAGTGGAACCTCGCTCATCGTCAGGCTCCAGTGGTCTCCCACGCTCACCAGCTTCCCTCCCCTCATGAACGTGCTGCTGTTTCTGCGGCATCACTCGACCTCCGCTGCTGCTGCCATTGGCGGACGGGAAATCATAATAGCCCTTCTTCTTAGCCTTCAGCCTCAGTTTGTTCCTGTAGTGCTCAATGTCTGATTTCTGCTTTAGTGCCAAGTTGACCTGCAGGTAAGATAGACCAGAACACACGACAGAACATGGAGAGATCAGAACAAAAGCAGACACAAGCGTCTTCTTGCTAATTGTGCTGAGATATTAATGCTTTGAAAAATATGTGGATGAATGACCAGGCAGTTCAAGAGGAAATAGTCATTTAATTATAAGACAACAGCAGAGTCAAAAATATTACGATTATCAAAACATTAACAACATGAATAAATGTATGAAGGTGCTGCTCAACATGTTATTAAAGCAGCTTCATTTAAAACAGCTTATTTTAACTTGTTTCTGACAACACTTGGTTGGGAGAAAAAAAAAATTTCAGAATATTATTAGAACACTGACATTTTTCCTGCTCATCAAACACAATAATATGGCCTAAAAGTACATATTTAAACAGAAGAAATGGTTTCAGAGCAGCAGCTCTGTAATGTGTACAAAGTTCTTTTTCAAAGGCTTTAATCTAGTTGGACTCAGTTAAAAACTATTCTATCGACAGGTCTAAGGTGATTATTATGTGTTCATCAGGTAAATATCTGCATCTGATTCCAAATGTGGCATTTATATTTCAAAGATGTAAATGTGAAGCTGCTGCATGTGGGCAAATCTATCCGCAGATCAAGTGAAACAGGCTTTCCCGATTTTGCAAAGACAAAACAAATCTTAAATGAGAAGTTTGCTTATTCGGAGATGTTAAAAAAAAAGGACCTGGATACCTACTGAAGATGATGGTGAGGGAAGATCATAGAATTTCTGCCATGACAAGTGAAAAACGTCTTATAATCCATAATTGGGAAGATGGAGTATCATTATCTAAGTCTGGGTTTACTCTTTTTTTTTTTTACGAGAAAAAGAGCAAAAGCAGGGCCTCACTACAAGGTGTAAAGCATTCATAAGCCTCAAAACAGGATGACCAGATCAGAGAATGGAGAAGGTTTAAAACAACTCATGGTGTAAGTCATTCAATATCATCTCTAAAAGATGTAAAGCAGTGTGATGTCCGGCTGGACCAAAGGCAGGGAGACGGAAAACAAACAATCACACAGCTGGCAAAGAATCAGAAAGGAAGCCGTCTTTATTGCAGGCAGTTGACGACTGCAATGGATTTTTAATCAAGTAGCAAAATTAGCCTGTGACAACAGCTTCATGTTTTTTTATTTGAAAGATTGTTGAAAATCTTTTTGTAAAAAATCTTAAATGACAAATGTCTGTGTGCAAATATTCATGGAGTCCAGTTCACTCAAAATCACAATGTTTTCTCATAGTACCATGTCACTCTTAGAGAGGCACTAGTTTAGGTTTAGGTTTAGAAATTAAATGAAATGAATTTAGATTAAATTAAATGTTTTCTTGACCTGTTAAAGGGGAGTTTTTACTGAAAAATATCTTTACAATAGCCTCTTTATTTGACCTTTTATGATTAAAAGATTGTTTGATGAGCAGACTGACACCTCAGCAGTTCAGCGCTGGTGCATCTATAAGCCTGTATCTTTTTTACCTGGATCTACCTTGGGTTGGAAGCTCCGACGCTGTTTCTGCGGAAGTGACGTCTAGCGCGTTTATGTGATTTGTTTCAATTAGCTCACTCTATTGCTGAAGGTAGTTAGCAAACAATTGGAAGCATAATCAAGATGGATTTTCTGGATAAAGGTAAATGTACATGAAAATGGCTTTATTGTCCGCAGAATAACTTGCTGGAGAAGATGCTGGAGTGTGATGACGACATGATGTAAGCTGTTGAAAGTGCTGTTCTACAGTGAATGCTGCGCTAACCCACCAGGGCCTTGTAAAAAATATGCCTTTCCTGGTAATATCATCAGTTATTTATTACTAGAATTAAGCCTACATTTATAGGACTTAACTTTTTTTCCATCAAATGTTCTTTCCTCTACCTTTCATCTCATGATGAGGAGCCCATACTGTAGATGGCAGTTGCTAGTTTTAAAAACTAGGCAACTACATAGAGTCCTTTTAAATGGTTAATGTTTTTATTTGTGTATATTGGCCCACATGATCTGTTAAAAATGCTGACATGTGCCAGGTGCTTCACCTCTCCATTGACGATGGCCGAGTCCTGACTGCGGTCTGAGGACGCAGGATGTGAGTAGTTGGTCTGGTCTGCCATGGGCTTTATGGAAATGAGCTGCAGGGAGCCAGAGGAGGTGTCATATGGATCTGAAGAACAGAGAAAGAGTTCACAAAACAAAGAGACAACGAATACCTATGATCGTTACATTGTCAGTAAAAAGTAAACAAAATGTCACACTTCCTGTCTGACCGTATATCGGCAGCAGTCGTTTGTCTCTGTAAAAAAAGCAGTGGATGGAGGCGCTGGATCGCAAAGATAGCTTTGGCTTCAAAGCTTGTGGCAGTGCATCTGTGTGATAAACAGCAGAAACTGACTGAGCAGTTTCATTCTTTATCTGTCAGACAAGCCAGATTTAGTTTGAGTTTCTCTTAATTCAGCTGAATTATTCAAATCCAACCGATGAGAAAATAATAATCTGGCAAGCTTGATTCAATTTACAAACAGAGTGCCTGAATTACATGAATTTAACTCACGAGCAGCACACGAGCAGCATTTAGCTTCTGAGGACAGGAATATAACAAGAAATAATTCAAAATCCCTTTTACGTAGAGATGCACAAGATGCTTAGCATGTTTATTTTTTCACTTTTTCTATTGGGCACTGGTGTCTGTGCTGCTGTGTCACAGCGTTTGGTCGCCCGACCGTATTATGATCTCATGCATATTCATTTGGTCCGTCTCTGCTTACCGCTGAGCCGTTACCTTTCTGACAATAAAAAAGCTGCAGTGCATTGTTCTAAGGTACCCATGTGTTTAACTGAGGCTGTGAAAGCATTTTCAGCCAGAGTGGAAAAATATTTTTTTTTTTTTAATTTCATTTGTGATACATCTGCCTGGCCTGCAGAGGAGCAGCAGAATAATCATTCAAATTTGCATCTACATGCGACTCTCACCGTCCCTCCTGCGCGTCTCCTCCTTTGTCAGTTTCTGCTGTGCTGTGACTTTCGGCACCGTCAGGCCCCTGCCGGAATTCAGCTTCTCTGATTCGTTGCTGATGACGGAACCATCTTCACTTGGCAACTTGCTACAAGTAACCATAGCAACAGGAAAAGGCGGTAAGCTCTCAGGAAGCTGGGCTCACAGCCAGGTTATGTCATCCCTCCCTTTCACAATCTCACCTTCCTCTCTCAAGTGTCCAGGGACCATAATGTAATATTACCGTATTTGTTTGCGTGGAGAAAAAAAATACTGTTAATTTTAAAAACCTCACTGTATGCTGCCTCCTCAGTCAAATCAAGATTACTCACTCATGCACGCATTGGTTTAGTTCTCACATTGGCTTAGCTCTGGAATAATAGTCAAAGAAGGAAAGAAAGTAAGAAAGAAAGAAACAAAGAAAGAAGTAATGTATGGTATTTTTGGAAATGTGTCTGCTTACTTGATTCCTGTCTATCCACTGCATCTGCAGCGAATAATTAACTGTGTTCCTAACATTCCCAACCAGTGAGTTTTTGTGTCCAGTGTGAAGCTGGATCTTACATTAAATGAACAAGCGGATGCTTTATCCAATTCTTGTTTCACTGCCTTCAAACAATGTACTGTAGCCAGACGACCAAAAGGCTGACAGTGACATCAAAGCACTGTGGTCTATCCCCCCCAATTGTCTGGTAAAAATTGATAACAACAAAAAGAGAGACAGCGGAACTTCAATTAGAGCAGCACTGCTCTAATTGAAGCAGTGCTGCAGAGAGCCATTTCCACACATCCGTCACAGCCGCAGCGGAGAGGTGTAATGTGTTCAGAATCATTGAGGTGTACAGATTATGTCAACACTGGGTTAGTGTGAGGATTTTACGCTTGATCCTTTGCTGGTGTTTACAACAGTTGTTTGGCACTGGTCCAAATGTATGGGGGATTCAGAGAAGGTGCAAATCACAGTGCACTTGCAGAACATATGCTTTCTCATAAGCTACATTATATGCTAATAGGAGTTTATTGAAGCACAATACTGTTATATCTTTCCTGCAAACTCCTGCTTTGATCTGTTTGAAATAAAAACATTGACACGACTGGTGCAATGCCCTCATTCTGTAATTATGAGTCACTAATAGGAATTTCATACTTTAATGTATCCACACTGAAATGACATCTACTGGGCACCATCGTTTGTGATGGAATTTGTTCCCGGAGAACTAGCAAAAAAAATCTGCTGGACCCAAGCTAATTTTTCAGACACGTGTGCATGACAGTGTTTGGATTTTTTTTTTCTGACTTTGAGATCTGCTTTCTGGTTGGGATTATAGGGACAGTTTGCAAATAATTTTGCAAATCATTTCAATTTTCTATACTGATAAGCAAAAATGAGACAAAATAGCTGAGGTACTGAGATTAGTTTATATTACATTAATCTTAGCCATTAATTTAAGAAGGGAAAATCTTTTAATAATACCAGTGAGAAAAATGTTAACAACTAGGATTAGCAGTTGATATTACAGCATGGTTTTCGTTATGCTTTGATAGTAAGATAGACAGATTCAAATCACCGTCAAAGAAGATTCCTAGGGAAGCAAGAAAAAGACTTGCTGATAAAGATTAAGCCTGATAAACTCCACAAAACTGAAAATCTATGTATAAATGTTGAAAACTAGAGACTACTGTTACCCTCCTTACAGGTGGTTAGGTAAGAAAGATGACTCTAGGAACAAGCGTAAAGTTTAATGGGCTGCAGGACTGCCTGGGAAAAACCATGGCTGTCCAGAAAGAACACGGCTGCCTGTCTGCAGTTTGATAAATGTTTCGAAAAAGCTCATTCAGACTCCTGTTGGGTCAGTCTCCTCCTGACCTTAATCTGATAGAAATGCTGTTATAGGAACTGAAGCAAACATTTCATATGAGGAAGCACACCTGTACACACCACAGCACTGAAGCTGTTGTGTAAAGACAAAGGAGTGTAAGATCTTAACATTGATCTGCAGGGCTGATCAACAGTTTGTCTGCATGGACAAACAGGCCATACTGCAAAGGTTTTCAAACGTTTGCCTCCAGCGATATAATTAACAAAATTGGATAATTGTCCTAAATCCCTAAGTATTTTCCTATTTTTGCCTAACTTGTTTTATTTAGTTATCTTTGTCTTGCCTTGTCTCTTCTTTCATGACTTTCTATAACCTGAAAATATGTTAAGTCATGATTAGGCAGAAATGCCAAAATTCAAAAAGGTCTGAGCAGCCTGCAATAATGATGACATCTGAAGCTTAAAACCCTTAAGAAACCCTCAGACCAAAAGGTAAATGAATGTCAATCTTAAAATGTTGGATGCCGCAGGAGTGTTTAAAGAAAATCCCTCCTACTGTACAGATCCACCAGGCTATAGAATATCATTATCCTGGGTGGCTTTTTAAAATCACATCCTTTTACATACCTTTGCAAAATAATTAAACATGATTTAACGTGGCAATTCATTTTCAGAAAAAGTGTTTGTGGCTCTATTATGAGGAAAATGGTTCATTTCTTCTGTCCATAACAAGGGCTGTGATAATGATTAACAATCATTCAGGACTAGTGTAGAAACAAAAGCACTAAGAGTGCGGATCTCAGCCAAGCTATAGGGTCAGTCACCCGAGAAAAAGCCCAAAAGGCCCAGCAGCACACCCATATTTTGTACCTTCTGAATCACCAGATCCAGAGCATCAACATGATCCGAGTCAAACAATTTTGGATTATAACACATGTCATTTTTATAATTTTATTTATTTATTTCTTTGCTAACGATTCTTGGCATTATCTGTTAAAATTTAAGCTGTAATCATAAAATTATCCCGATGGTAAAGAATCCTTAAAACAATTCCTGGATCCACACAGTTCCAGGAACATCTCCTTTCATTTCATCACAATTTAATCACAATGCATCCACGGTATTCATCTGGAGCTGCAACTAGAAGATGGCCTGTTGTAGTGGCTCTGTAAACATGATTTCTAACATGTTATAATCATGGCTAATATAAGCTAGAGGCCACTTGTAAGTTGGAACAAAGAAATAAAATATGCATCCATTTCCTCATCTTTCTCGCTAATCGAAACTCATCACCTGACCACTCATTTACCACGTAAGCTGGACCCATTTAAAGTGATGGCAATTACTGTAAGCCCAAACCAAAGATCTTGAACTCTAGCCTTGTATAAATACATACATCTAAAATACTATGTTGTTCCCCTCTAACATGCTAGCATGGAAAAGATGTGATTTGAGACCACAGAGATCCCTGAAAACTGCAGACATGGGTTTGCTGAGGTTCTTAGGGTGAGTTTGCAATTAATTGATAAATTCATATGATAAACACCTTTAATTTAGCCAAGCCGCAATATGTACTTTCCTCTGTGCTAGTCTGAAAAAAAAGAAAAGAAAAAAGACCTAACTGATATAGCTGTTGATTAGTCAGACTGGTCATCAGGTAGTTTGAAGATCAGCGGTTCAATCCCAATACTAAGCATGTTTTGAAGTATCCTACTGTAGGAGATGAAAACCATAACTCAAAAGTGATACCCAATCTAAATACACTTCTTCTTGCATTTATGCTTTTAATGTTTTGTGTAAAGCACTTTGAATGGTCTTGTACCTAAAAATGTGCTATACTGTACAAATAAACTTGCCTTGCCTTGCCTAGATGGATAGATACAGTAGATGTTAGAAGAAATATTTCTTCTGCAATACCAGCTCAAAGGACTCCTACTTTGAACGTACACTCCATTACGAAGTGAGGCGCGTAACTACAACAGCACCTCTGACAAACAGAAGCAGTCTTTGAAAAGTAATTTTTGGATCAGCTTTTGTTTTGTTTTTTAAGACTATTTCGTACATTTGATTATATGCTAAATGTCTTCAAACATGCACCGGTCTACATCAAGTCTTTGTGTCCTTCAATGTTTCTTGCGTCCTTGATTGCTTCCAAGTAAACCATTTCATTGGAATGCTGCAAGCAGGTATTTTAATTTGATATTATGACCATCATAAATAACATAAACACTAAATGAATGGTTCTCTCTGCTAGGCTGAATATATATGAGATGTTTTGTTTTGTTTTTTATTCTAATGCAAAAAGACTGTCTAAAAGCTGATGAAAGTTAAAACACACATAGCTTTTAAGAAGTGAGGAGGTGGACAGTGGGAGTAGAGCCAGTGGTACCTTTTGTGTTTGTCAGCAGTAAGGCTTTCCTTGCTGGCAGTCCCGTCTTGTTGCAGAGCCTTTTCTAGTGACAGTGATGTGTCCCGAATTTGTAGGGACATCACTAAAGTATCCTGACTGACAGGCAGCGTCTCTTCATCTCCACCCTGTTGGCCAAGGTGCTGCTTGGCATAGTCAAAACCCTGGACCGGCTGGGGGATAGAGACAGCAGGTTGTTCAAAATGAATTGTTCTGTAGTCATAAAAGGTGAAAGTTGAAGTGCAGATATACATTAGCAGGGTATAAGTGCCACAGAAAGGTATCTTTTAATGTCCAGAGGATTAAGAAAGTAGAATTTGGATTACTGCACTGCTGTGGCTTTAAATAGACAAGCACAGATTTAATTGAGGCTCTTTTTATGTTCTTCCAAATTCTTGTCAATTAAATGTGTCAGAGGGGACTTTGAGGAGATTAGATTTGTAAACTTCTGCTGAAATGATGTAATGCATCAAAAAATGGCATACATTTGTGGATAATGAGGAGGAAAAATAAGACTAACACTTGTGTAACACACATAGAGAAAAGTGTCCGACTGTTTGGAGCCACACTAATACAAAGATACACATATACTCTGAAATATTTAGGACTGCTGTCATCAGTGTCATAAATTGTCAGGCTCACATCACCGCGTCAAAGCAGTCCAGCCAAGTGAAAAATCAATGTGTGATACTCCCCTGGACATTTATCCTCTGTAGCCGACACACAAAGACACACAGTGAGTAAAGATTTCCATTGAAAGTGCTGCTGTTTCTGGTCTTTAAAGAAACTCTAACAAGTATGATGAAAAGGCCTGGCTTGTATGCAGTGAGTAATACAGAAGACCTACTGTGAGAACATCATTTAAAATTTCAAGAACCACATTGGAGAATTTTCCAAGGTTTTTACTTTCCTTATTGGCATAAACTGGAAGTGTACGCTTATCAATAATTTGATGGGGGGTTGTAAGGACACTTTATAGATGCTTCATAGTATTCTGATGAAATTAAGTTGTAAATGAGCATCTTTTACAAGGTGAGGCCTTGCCGGACCAACTGCTCTCAAAGCACAACTGAAGTGCTGCTGGGTATAATACAGAAGATTTTACAGCTTTCTCTCTAATGAAATGCAATAAATAAAGCAGTGGGATGTGCAATGAGTTATGCTCTGCATATTCATTTGTCTACTCTGATATGCTGTATGCTTACCAAGCTGAGCCACCAAGACCAAAACAACAGACAGAGATGCAGAACTGTAACTTTGATTAGGACATTGTAATGACCCCTAATGCAACCATAAGGACACTGGTTTTCAGTCTTGAACAAAATTAACAAGTGCCAGTTTCCATACAGACAAAAGTGGTTTATATGCTTAGCAAAAAAAGGGAAAAAATTGGTTTATAACAACCTTGCTCTTCACAGCTTGGTCTTTCAAATTTTGCTATCTGGAGTCTGATATAACAAAGATAACTGGCAATGCCAGTCTTTCATTGAAGAAAACCCCATTGTAAAAGATTTGTTGTTCGGAAGTGCTGTCACATCCTTGGTTATCATCAGCACAGCAGGATTTATTGAAATATATCAGCAGTGTTTTGTCTGCACAGAATCCCATTTATATTCCGCTGCTGGCTTAGCCGAGCCTTGGAAATAAACACAGATCGGTAATATGAAGAAATACACAGATAGATACCTGGTGATAATAGCCCACATCTCTCCGATAGGCCATCTGAAACAACAGAGAATGTTTTAAACAGTGTTCATGTGTCTCATGTGCCATATTGACCAGGATTCTTTCAATGCATTAAAGTCGCACTATGTAACTTTCCAACCTAATTTTGACTTCTGAATTTCTGACTTGTTTGATAGCACAATGACATTTATTATGCACATTTCTGGAGTGGTCACCTCCCAACATAGTCCCAAGTCTGAGAGACATAACTTTTTCTTCCTAGACGCTGCATGACATTGCAACTGAGTTTCACTTCATGCAGTGTGATACACCCTAGCCAGCAGACAAAGCATCTACCAATTTTAATGTGCACTGTGACTGATTCAGCAAAAAAATGCAAGAAGACATTACGGGAGGAAGAGAGGGAAAGAAAGCAAGAAAGGGACAGAGCAAGAGATAAGACAAGAGCGAAAATAAGTCTGTCTGTTACTATCTGCAGAGCTCACAGTATAGGTACCACTCCGAAAATTAGAATATCCTGAAAAAGTGCATGCATTTCTGTAACTTAACTTCAAAGATTAAATGTACATTTATAGACAAATAGTATGCAAATCAATATATTTCAGCTTTTATTTGTTTAGATTTTGCTGATTCGGATTTGCAGCTTCAGAAAACGTCAAATTAAAAAAAGGAGAAAATTAGAATATTCCTTGAACTAAAAAATTAATTGTAAATACAAAAAGGCATCTGAAAGTAAAATCTTGCATCTGTACTTAGTATATAAAATGTATTGGTTTTAACTTTTATGTTGAATTGCCTAAATAAAAAACAACTTTTCAAGCATATTCTAATTTTCTGACAAGTACCTGCACACATAAGATAAAAGATGTATGCTGAATTAGCTGTCAGTAGGGGGTGATTTACTGAAACAAATATGCCAAAGTTCGATAGTGCGTCTTTAATATATGATTGTCCTGTTAGTAATTAAAACATAGAAATGTCCCGCTTTCGGCAATTATGGATTTAATTTATTTTTCTTTGATTGTTGTTGAAGGTACTTATCAGCAGCTATTGTTTTACCTGCAGCAAACTGTAGTCATCAGACTCTCATTTGGGATTAGAGGGAAGGAAGGCCTGATTACCAAGACAAGTTAACACCTGCTCTAAACACGTTCACGTTCTGAGCATACCAAACAGAGTTATACAATACCATTGTCTCCATACACGAGATACAGAAACTTGAAATCTCTACATTGATCATGGCCCATGCTGTCCTGAGTTCTGCAGTCTCGCAGTCGCAGGAGCACAATACCACTTGAGTGTTGATCGTTGCATGTGATAAGTTTGTGTGGCATTTGTCATCTTGCTACATAAGCTAGCATTATGCTAGCATAATTGTTGCCATAAGACCTCTCTACCTGTCCTACGTATGATGAGGTCAAACAGTTGTATCCGTCCATTTCCAGAACAACAACTGAAGTGATAGTGAAGATAATTAAGTTAGCCTAACACCTGACAGTTTCAGCAGGAGGGACAGATAGCACAGCTAACATGCAATGATGTGTGACAAGATAATGGAGGAAATGTGACAAGTAACTTACTGAATGTAAAAACTGAGAATAATGCACATGACTCGAACAAACATATTTTAACTTTGATAAAGTTTTAGATGGGAAAATGCTTTCAAATGCTCTTCTAGTATACCCACTCTGAATAGCTGTTATGTTTAGCTAATCATTTGCCCTTGCTCCCAGAGTGTGCCAAGTTTGTGCCAACTGCTGTCTACTGCAGGTAAGATAGTGATTATTCATAAGTAGTTTTCACAGCTCTGCTTCAAAATTAAACTAAAAATCCCTTTAACGTGGTATAAAACCAAAAGAGCACAACTTATTACATCTACTAAGCATGGATATCAATGGAGCTCATGTTGTTATTAAAGCTATTGCAGAGAGAGGAAAGTAGGTACCTTGGCTCGGGGATTAAGGTTACCGATGGCATCAGCTTTAAAGTCATTCTTATTCTTCCTGCACAGAACAGCTGTGATGATGATAATAATGAGTGTTACCACTGAGATCGGGGCCAACACTGCAGCGATTATCCAAAGGTTATTGGGAGGGTTCTTGATCACAGCTGAAAAAGCAAAAATATTTTTTCACCATCTCTTCATGATCCGTCATAGTGTCAACCTTAATTACAAAATGATAACTGTTCATCCAGAGGTCTGCTTTAAGTACTTAAACAAACTCAGGGATTTGTCACACCCACTCAGAGAAGCTGCACACAGCTCAGCATCATATACAGTGTGCCTGATTCAGCTATTGCAGGGAACAATCTATAAGAGAATGCTGCATGCACTCACCCTTTCTCCCTATTTCTCTGCCTCTTAGCAGTCAGGAGTGCTGCATTCCATACAAACACTTTCCCACTGAGAGCATTTGAGAGAGATTACAGAGCAACCTTTTCTTCTATGCCCCTCACCCCATATCATTTTTTCTTTCCAAACTCAGCATGATGCATGCGTTTTTGGCCTGCATGTATTACTGTGAGAGTGTCTGTCGATTTGCCTACTTGTCAAATGTTAAAAAGGAAGCTGTGCTTACGTTCTGCTTGCAGCTGGACAAAGTAACCCAGGGTGAGTGCCATTGTCTGAGAATCCACTGTGTTCAGGACCTTAGCAGCTGAAGTTCCTGATAATGGAGCGCCATTGCGTTGGACGTAATAGGTCATCTCTGCTGGGTTCTTTGACCCCGAGACTCTGCGGATACTCACCATCTGATTAGAAATAACAAGGTATGTACATTCATGAACTACTGTGCAGAGCACTCAAAACATTACAGTAAATAAAACAGAAGTGAATCTGCACACTTTGGTGTGAAGTCACTTGGGAAAGAAAACCACATGAACAGAATGCAGCACTTATTTAGTAAAAGATCCAACCTCTGGCTTGCTTTGATGGGCAATTAGTGGATTATGAGCTAAGGGGCTCCTTATTATTGGGGGTGACCACAAGCAATCATTCAAGTGCATACAAAAGGGCTTATCAAAGTGTATATCTTATGAAATATTCATATCATTAGCAACAAGCCCTCAAAAATGTTTGACTTAATTGGCTTCAGACTGACATCACACCACAGTCAGGGAAAACATCAGAGTAAGGAACTATCAGTCTCATACCTGGACAGTGTAGCTGCCTACAGTTGTGGCTCGTTTAAATCGAGTGCCCTGCTGGCCTGCCATCATAAACAGCTCTGCCAGCCGCTGCTCCATTAGTCTGGCAAAGCTTTGGTACTGTCCCTCTAGGCTAGCATTATCAACATCCTGGATCACTGCAAATGTAGTTGAAAGAGAGGACGGACAGATGGTTGTAAGAGAGATAATAAATTGCTCTTGAGGACAGAAAGTTGTCCAAACGAAGAGGGGGAAGTGGGATTAGAAATGAATGTGTGTGTACAAGAATATACAGTTTGTGCAATATGTAGAGGACTTGAGGAGTCTTTTACTTCAATGTTTTTGTACTAGGCAGTAAATTTTGAAATAAAGGCTTGCACAATATTCCAAACATGGATTTTTGCAAAGGAGCTACCATTAGATATTATTCTTATTAATTTCAATTTTATCATAGTATTTTTATTTTTATTTGTTATATTTCAATGAATAGCAGTATTCAGAGATAATTAAGATATCACTAGTACACTCTTAGAAATAAGTGTTCCACAGTGTTGGACAGACATGAAGGACAGAGGTTCTGTCCAGAAATATTTGCATATTAAAATCCATTTTGTATTTAAATGGTTCTTCAAGAAACCAGAGACTAGTCTTTGAACCCCAGTCTCCATGACAGAAAACTGTGCTGACCAGTCAGTTAAGGAGTTAAACTGTGGAGCTAAGAGAGCCAATCAGCAGCTACATTGTCGATGACACAGGAAGGCACAATGAAGCTCTGGCCCAGGGAGAAAGAAGTTTAGGGGTGTGATTCGGTCAGTTAGCATGCGGTTCAGTTGTGATGCTATCTACGACGTGAATCATGTGGAGCACCATTTTCCTGAGTGGTGATTGGAGGATGTTATTCATTGAGTATTACCATGTGTTCTACTGATTTGCTGTCTTGATCATAATCAGCCCCATGAGCTGAAAACCAGCTCCTCTACCCTTCAGGCACTTTAGTGTGTCTCAAAAATACCCCATATGTTAACAAGGGCTACATTTCACATGCTGGAAGTTTTGCTGTTGTGCATATTCAACAGCTCACCAACATGAGCAGGTGCAGAAGTAGGATGCAGACCTTATTAAACCATGCAATGCCCTGTAAAGTAAAATATATCTGTTGAAATCTTGAGTTAGGATTGAAAAAAGATGTTTTGTGAGGTCACAGTGATCTTTGATTACCAGTCTCTAACCTGCTCATCCGTGAATCCAAGCGGATATTCGGTGTAATGAAAAAAAGGCATAGAAACGACAAAGTAGTTTTGTCCCCAAGAGGTAAAAGGAGAAAGATTATGCTTTCTGGTGTTCTGCTTTATCAACAGCTAAAAACCAATAATGTTGTCCTGTTCATTCTGAGAACAAATCACATTATGTAGTTGCTGACGTTGTATTAACCTGACCTCGCAGTGCAGCTTGTGCAGGGTTAAGAACAATGGAGTCTGATCTGAGAAACTGATCCATAATTGAAAATAGCTTCATGGATGCCCTTAACATCCCCAGATTTATTCTTCCTGATCAGCACATGTCTTCATTCATAAAGGCCACAGCAAATACTATCAAGGACTTACATTATGGCTAAAGTGAACAAAGACAGTTCAGAGGGTAAATATGAGCAGGCATTGAACAGTTTTGTTGAAAAGTTTTTTGTCAATTGCATCCTGTTCTTGTGTGAGTTGTCACCATTATTTGACTGTTTATCAAGTGTATAACAACAACCAGTATTTCACAAGTATAACAAGATAATAAACACAAATTATAAACACCAAATTCCTTTAAATCAGTAAAGAACTAAAGCCTTAGCTCCCCTACCTGTAACAACCCAGAAGTCTCTGGTTACAACCGATGTGTTCAGATTGTGATATTCAAGTGCTGCAAAGAAAGAGAAAAAAAGGAAGGTTAAACCAGCCATCTTATCACAATGTAATACATTTGTATTTTCCTTAGAATATTTGTTTTTTTAGTTTGTTCGTTTTTTTATGTTTAGTTTTTTCATTCCTTAAAACTGATCATGAAAATATTTCTTTCATTGATGCTCTTGCTTGCCAGATATCTTACATTCAGAACCTATCTCATATAAATACACAGATGTCATGGACAGTTTACTGTTTGGCATATTTCTTGTGGTTAAGATCTCGTTTTAAAGACTCATTATTGCTGAATGTCAGACAAATACAGGGGCGACGGGGAGCTTTAAGCTGTCTGAGCACTGGTTGTCTCCGCGTACTCTCACATCTTTTTTCTGCCTGATTAAGCTCTTGTGCTGGGGGCTGGTGCAGCAGTGTTTGGGGGAATGCTGTATCAGTGGCCTGTAAAAGCCGACTCGCAGAACTGTACACTGAGGCATGACAGGAGAGATTGGTGGGTGGGGGTAGAGGGGTGAGATGAACAGGAGGAGTTTTAGCACTGGTAATGGATCGGGCTGCAGGGCTGTCAGCAAAATCAGTTCCATACAGTCTGTGGACAAGAAATTAGCTGGAAGAATTTAACATGAGCCTCAGCTGGTTTTTGATGAGAGCCTGGAGAGGGGGGAGGGGTTAGACCTTTGAAGACCATTTGGAAGTAATTCCAATAAATGAAAAAAGAATCTAATTCTTCAACAAGAAGCTATTATTAAAACAATATTTAATATTTTACACCAGCACATATAGTGCCATTTTCAATTGCGTAAATTTTACCCAACTGCCTCACCCATATCCCGCCTGAAAGAAAGAGTCAGAGTGCAGCGGAAAAGTAAAAGACTGTGGTCCAGCCTACACAAGTGCCAAAGAAACCACAGTGCTGCAAGCAGGGATTTTGGAGAGGCGTGAGATCCCAGGACTTTTTTTGCCTGGCCACAGCCCGAGGTGGTGGGAGAATCCCCCCACTGTTAATTATTTACGCCAATGATTGGCTTTGAAGAGAAGGGGCAGCCACTGTTAGCATATGCTTGCGCCTCCTGCAAAAAGTGTAATATCACTGTCAGTGTGGCTACAAAACAAACAGCGCAATATCCCTGCTACCCACACTCTCATGCTTTCTGTGACTCTGCCGTCTCACTGGGCATCCCTCCATCTCAGCGTCTCTTCTTCTTCCTATGGACTTGTCTTCTCCCTATTTCTGCTCCGACAGTGAAACATTCTGCCTGTAGGTAACCGGATTTTCTAGCTAAATTCAATCACAGCACAAAGTGACTTTTAATTTCAAGCTGACTAACAGAGTCTCTGTTTTCTTGATTGTAACATTGTCTAATCCAAAACTGCTATCTGCCTTCAGTGATATTGCAGATCAGGAGCTAAATCCCTTACAGAATGAAGAAGATAGACATAACCCATTAGCCCAAATTCTCCCTGTACATTTGGCTAAGAAATACAACCTTCCTTTACCCCCAGTTTAAACTCATAATCTCATATCAGTGTATTGTCTTTGGCGTCATGTGCATCCAATAATCCATTGCAGGTTGAACAGTTACGTAATGGAAGTTTCAGGCTGCAGACTTGCTCGTTATGTAGGGAAATATTATGTGACCATATTTTATTTGCCAGGTGTAGCTGGTCATCAGTCATCTGTAAATACATCGCATCTGCACCGATGGAAAGGCCACTGCAGTGAAAACAAATAATGAAAGTTATGAACTCCACAGTTCTTTTTTTTTACAGAGCTGGAGACTCTCTGGAAGATCTGAAGCAATTGATTAGGAAATCTTCTGCAAAGGATATACCACGCCTTGAGCTAAGAAAAAGTGTTTTTTCCTCTAAGATTAACAGATTCTATCAAATATAACATTAAAGTTACTGCTTGAAAATCAACTTTTAGTTGTACATGCTGCAACAATGTCTCATCCAGACATTTTTTACAAGTCAACTCAAAGTTCAGAGTACATTTTACAGAGGCGTTCATGTTTGAAAAACAGATTTTTCTCACACTGTACAGTACTGCAGTGTCTTTCACTTTCTCTGTCCTGTAGCTTGACATCACACCACAGTTCACTAGTTGACAGATGAGTTTAAGCCTTCCCTTTGCGTGGCCACTATTTTTTGTTTCTTTAGCTTTAGTTTTGTTGCTGGTGTTGTTGCACCGAATAAAGAATTTGTATTTATTTTAGTTCCCCATCAACATTTCCATCTTTTTTTGTATTCTTCCTTGCAAAAGTACTTCTTTGGGTGCTAGTTTTCAAAATAAAAAGACGTTTCTCTGTGTTAGGCAGATGTTTCCTCTTTCAGAGGAAAACTAACTTATTACTGGCAGAGTAAACAGCATGAAGATCAGCAGCTTTTTGTTTGTTTTGGTTCATTGCTTCACAAGGGGGCAGCACTTCCACCACACTGAGATGTTAGTTACCAAGCTCTCTAAGATCTCCTTTCCCAGTCAGAAAATTAGCTGTAATTGGTCAGCCAATTGCTACATAACTGTGAATTGTAAGGCAGTCAAACTGCCTTGAAGCATGCCAAACTGTTTAGTAGCCAGGCATTAGTTAAATGTATTTAACTATGAATTTAGTCTCCTTTTGGTAAATTAGTCACAGTAAAGATGGTTTTCATTGAGCACACAGCTGTAGATAAAACAGAAAAATGCTTAAGATTCATTCAAATGCTTAAAACTATTCTAACAGATTCTATAAAGACATTTTTTAAAAAGCAGTAAAGAATACGTCACAGCAGCTTCAGGCAGAATAAAAATCACATAGTGTCACCAGTTCAGGCATTAGTTCTACAGCAATTAGGATTTAGGATTGAACATTACTATATAGGGCTGGGCAATATGGCCAAAAAATAAAATTTCAGATTTTTTAAAACCATATCCGATTTTCGATTGTAATCGATTTTCTTTAATCTTCCTGTGTTTTTCTTTGAAACAGATCACAAATATTAGATTTTATGGGAAAACATGCTTTTCTTTCAATCACCTATTCAGGAAGTTGACCTAAATTCAAAGTGCAGATATTTTAAGTTGTGAAACAAACTTGTAAAACAAGCTGGCAGGCCCTGCCACTGTAAACAAAATATTTCCGGTTAAGAAAATCTCGATTTTCAAAAAAACTAAATCCTCATTAATAGCAAATTCGATTTATCGATAAAACCGATTTTTTTCCCAGCCCTATTACTATACCAAGCCATAGCACAGTCCTGTGTCAGATCAATCCCCGTCCAAAAGGAATACAAACACTGCTGCTTGTTCTACACCATTACAACTGAACTCTTAGCTCTGCTGTAACACAGAGTTAACCTTCCAACATGGACCTCCATATTTTATCTGTGTCTCTTTCTTTTAGGAAGATGCTATGTTGCACAGGATTGCATTGTAAAACACACACATGCAGCTCCTGCACAGGAAGAAACTTTACAAGAAACAAATAACATTCAGTGTCTTCCAAGGTTATATTTAGACAGCCTTGAGTGTCGATTATCTATGTAATGGCAGCAATCACAGCCCAAAACTCAATCAATTAGTTATGCATGTTATACAGTAGCAAACCTTTGAACACGGTCTGTTCAAACACTTGAATTGATTAAAAAGGGGCTCTCAAACCCAAATTTTGCCTGCCCTCATACAATTGACTTCAAATTGCAGATGAGAAAGGAAAGGAAAAGGAAAATCTGTTTAATCTGTCTCTGATATATCTCCCTTCATGCTGGAAACAGTCAGAGAAATTTGTAGAATCACTTTTTAAACCCTTACAGATTCCCTGTAATTTGCTTTAACTGTGTAGTACAACCCTAGCAATGATTGAGCCTGAGATAGGTGTTTGAGAGGACTTAGTTGTGTCTTATTATTGAATATCGTTAGGTAACTGACATATCAAAACCCATTTGTGATTGTAAGAGCAGCAAAATAAAAGCATCCAGCTACTTGTAACCTGAGGATCAGTTAGGTTTCAGGACTAATTGCAAAGTTGGAGCATTTCCAAGACGGATCCATTCAGTCTGTCACTGGAAAAAAAAGCTCAGAATAACTTTCACTCTAATGAATCAACTACAGTTTCTACTTTTGTGTCAAATTTAGATATCTGTGAGGATAACTAATAGGATTCAATAGGTGTCTTTGGATGGTTTTGTTTCAAAAAAACATATATTACCAAAGAGAACATGAGTGCTTCTTTTAGCAACTCTACTTTTATAGTTTGTACCTATAAACTATACTTACGCTCGGCAACAATAAGTGGAGGGTAGAAGAGGAAGTAGCCCACCAACTCAGCAGAAAGCTGACCAAGGAGGTTTGAGGCAGCAGTGCCATTAAGATAGGCAGTCCCATTTCTCACAGCATAAACCAGGGACACAGCAGGAGAGCCTGCTGCCTGAGAGACATTCAGCATCTAAGGATGTCAAAGAAAAAGGTTAAATCAATACAGAAAACCGTTGCTGTAATAACCAAAATGTTTAAGATTATACATTATGCTAAGATGTGCAAGTTAGAGGTAAATCACACATAAAAGACTGACAAAAGATTAAAAGTCATCGTCTTGGATCAAGAAGCACAGAAATTGGCAAGCAGTGAAAGTGCATAGAAACACTGTACCATCATTTTTTACTTTCATGCATAACTGTCAAATTAGCGTTAATATAGGGTGCACTTTAATAAGTCAGTTCATTAAAATGTATGCAAGCGTCCCCTCTCTAGCATAATTAATGCACATTTCAGAAGCAGCTCTTGAAAAAATAGTACAGCCCAACACACAAATGGACAGTTTTACTCAAGTTTTACACAGTTTGCATCTCTTTGTGGGTGCCAAATTACATCATGATGATGGCATTGATATCTAAAAGGTGGCAAAACTGTATTTGTTTGTGTGTGTGTTTGTGTGTGTCGATAGATAGATAGATAGATAGATAGATA
>JAVQJG010134751.1:0-17682 GCA_036024015.1 Craterocephalus amniculus | reverse complement strand
TAAATTGAAAAGGATAAATATATATTAAAGAATTATAATGTGTATATTTAATAATAACATAATCTTATTTTACTATTTGATGGCCATAATATATATGTGCCTTTTATTTATGAAAATGGCATTTATTTCAAAGTCTTATTTATATTTATTCGATTTTGAATATTTTGGGCCTCCATGTATTTGATGTAGGACTATGGCATTCTGAACTGCTTCTTATATGAATATGAAGACGTATATATTAATGTAAGGTATTTTATACATTTATATACCTTATTTAAAACTAGGGGTAGGGATTCCTTTGGCATTTTTTGCTGAATAGCCTGAACCTTTCATACAATATTTTTTTAACCCAATTTAGCATTACATTCCTATAATAACTTCCTTGTTTCATTTCAAATCCATCAAATCAGTTTGCAGAGATGAAACTGTAAGTAAACACAAGGTTTCTGTGGACTTTGAATTTGCTCTTGTTCCTTCGAAATATATAGTTCCTGTAACATTTAATAGATTTGTCATTTATCTAATGTTCTAATGTTCTGTTTTTTTAACGCTGGCATTTCTACAATAGCAGCGTTTTGCTTTTTTAAGGGTGATGAAATGGCGCAGCAGCCCCCCCCCCCACCCCCCCCAGATGCACGTGACCGTCCTGCTTTTGTATCCACGTGCGATTGTTTTCATTCTGACGCTGCTGCAGAGGCTGTTACGTCGTTACGTCACCGGGCCAGGAGGCATCTAGGAGGCGGCTCGTCACTTTGAACCGCGACGTCGAAGAGTGTGTGTAGTGCTGCAGCTGCTGCCATACAAACACACACTTGTGACAGGAGTAGACCAGTCTTTCCAAGACACGACGAAACACGCAGTCTGACATTTCCTGGCGGCCGACTTCACATTCAAAGAGGAAATTAAGGAAATACCAAAGAAGAGGAAAGGGTCTCTGCCGTGGGGACTAACTGAAACTTTGAGATGGAAAATTCGTCCAGCAACAACCGGTTTCGGTCTGCGATGTTCAACCACGGTGAGCGTCTACAACTGTCACTGCATGCAGGGGTGTTGTGCTACTCAGGAGATGCTCGCCTATTTGCGGAATATGACCCAAGATGTCCTAAATTATGTTATTGTTGAGACACCACAGCGTCCACTGTCCTGAACGGTCCCGTCAGATTTGTAACCCGACGATGAGATACGGTTTTTACTATTAATACTGCAGATTTCCACACAGTGGGTACGCTTGTCCCGTTAAAGGAAAATCCGTGAAAACCTTGCAGCTTGAGCTCTGCACGGGACGATAACAGCACTCTGCACTCTGTAATTCTGCAGCTATGCAAGAGTGGGACCAAAGACTCGCCACACTAAACTATTCCTGGACCACGAAACTGGATCACACAGATATACTAAGGGTTGCTGTGCTGGATGGCTTGACCAATCCGTATATTTTCTCGCTGGTGTATTTTGTGCCCAGAAGTATAATTAAAAAGAAGACAATCTTACATTTTTAAAAAAAACTTTTCGATTTATTTAATAAAGTATTTAACATTGACTTTACGGTTTCTATCCTGTAGATTAGTGGATTTTGCAATGAGATACTGCTATTATCATTATAGGCATTTGATAGTCTTAAAAAATAATTACGTGACAAAAAAGGTCCTAATATGTGTTTGCTAAAAATTAGCATTAATAGTACAGTCACAGTAGTCACAGACCAGATTTCTTAAAACTAGTCGGCTTCTGTGCTGGCATTTATTTAAGCCCATTTGTGTACATCATTCCTGTATGTCTACAATATTATGACTGACACTATACTTTCTGTACTTCAACAATAGCCCAGCAAAAGTCATTTGGCTGGTAGCATTGAATAGATTTAGTCACCTGTTTTATGTTTGCGCACTGAAACACAAAAAGATGCATCTCCCAGGTCGCCTGCAGATTGGAGCTAATGAAGGTTCAGTGTTTGCACACATGGTTGCCAAAAATAAGTAAATAAATATCTCTGTAAGCAAGCAGAAGGTTCGTAACAACCAGGCCGCAGTTGGTGAATAATTTGAAATTATCTTTGAACCCTTTTTGGCGCACATGCTTGGATTACTGCAGGTCAGTGGTGTGTTTATGTATTTAACACTTTACCATGCTCTGCCGCAGTCTGTACAAGTCACCACACTATTAGAAAAGGTTGCCATCACATTGGGAAGGTATGTAGCAGCTAAAAGGTCATACAAAAAGAGTTTTCAACACTGGTCTTCAATTCATGTGGTGTGCATGGAAAAAAGGATTTTCTCAGATAGCTTTAAGAAGTATGGAGACATTTGTGGTTCAAAAACTCCCGCAAACACCCAGGAGTGTGCCCTGATGAGGTTTATTTTGCAAACAGAGTAAGTTGTCAATAAGTGGTGTAAAATTTCTTGTGGTTTTCTTTGCATCTAATGTTTATGACGCTGCATCCAAAGAGAGGGGATTTAAATGCTCAGAAATAGGTCGTGAAATGTTCAGCTTGCCTATTCTTACTTTTGCTGCTTGCTTTAGACATTCACCTGTGTTATATTGGTTCAACTTCCACCTATGTCTTCATAGTTTATATTGATTCATTGGTTTATCGGGAAACTGAAAATTCTCCCTTCACCTTGTGTCAAAAATGTAACTAAGTGCCCAAGAATTCACCTTTAACATCTCTGTTAAATCATTTTTGTGGAGCCGCCTCAGATTTGACATGTTGGTGATGAGTTCAAATGTTAGTTTTTCCATGTCTAACTTGTTGCTTTTACCTGTTACAGCTTTCTGAAAATATACTTAAAGGGACTTAACACGTTTAATGATCAGAAAGATTTATTTTTCTACAAAAGACAGCAGCAACTTCAAACATCTGAACTTTCTTTAAAAGCAAATTGTAAAGATAAACCATATGTACAGTGGATAGTGGGGATTGTTGGCAGAGTAAGTCAGCACAAAAACTGAACATTGATCACACATGAGATGTTTTCACTCCTTCATTTACAGACTTATTTTGAACGCTGTGAATATGAATGGTTAGGCAATCGGTCCTTTTTGTTTGCTTTGTCAACAGTGTCACACTACTTTGGTACATCAGGAATGATGCAAGCTGATACCAGATCTCCTAAGAAGCATTAGCTGTAAATGTGCAGCTCATTCATTATATATCATGTTTATGCAAGGGACAGCTAAACCGCTGCCTTTAACAGTGCTGCTGTTCCTATAATGGCTGTAAACTGTGACAGGAGCAATAATGATCTAAAGGTTTCCTGGTCTGTGTCTGAGCACAGCCTGCTCTGTGAGCTCCAAGGCAGAGATGGTCCTGAGTTTAAAGTAGTAAATCAATATTTGGAAAGCTGCCAGAGAGTTTTCCAGGGCAGGCTGCTAGGAGTAAAGATGGTTCCTCAGCCTCTTAAGAACAGACATAATTAGTGAATTGGAAAAATCATTAATAATTTAAACTCGCCATTTCTTGCGGAGGGACCAAATTCAGAGGTGCCATAAGCTTTCTTTATTCACTAGGTTGTCATATTGCATTGTGCAGCAATTACTTGTATTAAAAAGTGAGTCATGAAAATCAGCTTGTGCTTGTATTGGCCACTGACTACCCAGCTGGAGCCCCTGTGTCAGTGCATTTTAGAAACAAAAGCAACTTTCAGTCTTTCAAAGAAAACATACTTGGATACATTTACAACGCCCTCACACTGGATTTATCACATCCACATGTGTGAACAGTGGTGCTTTTGTTGCCCAACATCCCTTTGATGTCCTAATTGAAAACTAGTTAATTATTTTTCTGTGTATTTCTGTAATGGTGCATGTTCACAGGAAACTATTAGACACCTTGTGGAAATGTGCCTTATAATAATAGAAGTATTGCTCTGAAGAAAGAAAGACATATTATTTGACCTGGTGTTCTGGTCATGAAATGTAACCAGGAAGTGCTTCATGAGACATTTCTCACTAAGTTGTAGATGTGATGAATACATCAAGCATCCCTTTATTAAATAAATAATTGATTTAGAAGCACGAATAAGGGTCAGCAGCCATTCCTAATCCTCTAACCATCCTGGCATTTATCCTTTCCCAGGATTTTCTCTGCAGATTAAATGTTTACCTGACTTGCGTAGTTTCACTCTTGGTGCTTATCAACATGCTGACAGCAGTGTGTTTCCATTCCTCCTGCATGTCCGGCCTCTGATGGATGCGGATCATGGAAATCTTCTTCTTGCTGACCAATGACTCTCCTCTGAGCAGATGACGAGGTAAGACACAAGAGTTTTCCGAAAACTAAAATGTGTCGCTTGTAACGGCAGTTTTGGCCTCCGTTATCTCGCCAAATATAATATAACTAATGTCGGAGTACCTCATCCTATATGTTCATTGCTGTTTTTAATAAGTTTTAAATCACCAGACCAGTTTAAATATTTGGACTCCATCATGTGTTTTTGCTGTGAACACTCCTAGCGTGCGTGACTAATCTTAGTAAGCTTCAAGGTTTTACTCGACACCACAGAAATATCTGCATGTGAATAGGTGTGTTCACAGAGCCTGGATTTTCATGTTCCTGGTCCTGCAGAGTGAGAATCTGCTTTGGGTGTCACCTTTATTTGTGTTGCTGTCACTTTTGTCTGAGTCTCTGGCTACACCTAATTAGATCCAGTCGCCTTCAGCGGTGTACCGTAGTTTCCGTGATGGTGATCCCTCGCTATCACCTTTGTGGTGGCGGGAGGACTGTCACCCTCCTGTCAAACCCCCCCTTTTACTTTTCCTTACTGTGTCAGTGGATGCGGAGACCTTGCAGCTGTGTTTGGCCCGTCTGAGTGGGGATAAACGTGGAGCGTGTTTGTTTTCATGCCCCTAACGGTTCTCAGTCTGCTGGAGATGAGTGGATCTGTTTGCCTGGGACGAGCCCTGTTCCTTCCTCAGCAGCACTTCAGCCTCTTGTGACAAAGCTGCACTGAATGCTGACAGGGGGAACACCTTGTGGGGATGCTATCAGCATCTATCCAAGATCCAGTGGCTGCTGCTGGCCTCTGGCTGGATTACAGACTTTGCTCATTTACTCCTATGATCTCTAGCAGATGTCCCAGTCTTCATCATTTTGGTTTGTGCTCTGTAAACCCCACCCGTTGTGAGTTTTTTTTATTTTTTTTTTATTAAACCTAATGCATATCCCTCTTGAAATCCATCAGTTGGTCCAGACTGGCATACAGTAACTCTCTCCCTCGGCTGCACCCACACCCCTGTCTGTAAACCACATAGGGCTTTGGGGTGTGGTGGAGCAAGAGGGTGACTGTGGCTTCCTTTTGTTAGCCTAAAAATGCAGCAAAATGACACGCACATGTCCTCACACACACATAGAGACACAACGACGTCACACTTAATGTGTAGTGCCAGAAGAGGACTGTTGTCTGTCTTGAGAGAGCGCACACATCGCCCATGGCGCATTCCTTTGTGGCTTTTGCTGAACTAGCCATTAGCTTCTTGCTGCGTGTCTCTGCAGCCAAAAGGGAAGCCAGTCTATACTTGGAGTTTATTAGCCCATTAGCTTGCTAGCCTTTGCAGCGGGTGCTGGTTTCCCCCTTCCCTCCGCTTCCACCGTGGCTGTGTCTGCTTTTCTCATTTGCTGTCGCTGCCAGTGTGTGCATGGTCATTGGCTTCGCTTAGAAACTGGAATGGCAGAATGTGCAGATATGCATCACCACACCCATTGATCCACTGAAGCTTCTTTGTTAAAGAACTACATTCAGTACATATTATTGTGAGCAAAGACAACAAGTAATTAAACCCAAAGAATGACAAATGATGGGTGTGAGTTCTGATGTTGTAACATTTAGATCTAGTAAGTTCAGTTCCACAGTTAAGTCTGTAAACAGAGAAGTCACTCCGGTTCTTTCTTCACTCAGCTGGAGTCACTTTAGCAATGTGAATCCTTGCTATCATTCAATATGGTATTATCATTTGTCTTTGGAGTATTTCAATGAATCCACAAGTACTCAGACTGAGCGGGAGGCCTGTTATTGAGAAAGGGTGACATGTCACTCATCGGGGAAACTTGACCCTTGGTTCTGTGTAACACTGCACCAGGTTAAGTATGTGCATCTTACTTTCTGAGCGTGTAGTGAGAGTCGCTGCTGGTTGATGGCACAGTTGTGATGCTGACATGATTTTGGCCTGTGGATTTGGGTTTTGACAAGCAGCCCTCTGGGCTTCCACAGTTTGATAGGAGGGCAAACAATTGGGTTAAGGAGCCGACATCCAGCACTGACTGAAAACAAGGACCACAGTGAGACAACAGTGGAGACATGTTGAAAGCACTTAAAGAGGGATTTATTGTTATTAACAAATACTGTCATATTCTTTTATGAGAGCTATTTATTTCACAGGAGGAAAATCTGCACAAATTCTTGTGCTATTGTTGGCAATACGAGGTAGTGCAGTGTGTAATTATCTAATGGCATTGGTTGCCCATATGGCGTGTTCATAAAACACTCATCCATCAGATAAACATAGATTTATAATTCAGTGTTGTTTGAGTTTTATTCTGCAGATTTTGTTTTAGTTTATCTCCAAGCTTTTTAGTGTTTTGTCATTGTTCATGCTGACTTGCTGTAGTGGGGTTCGTAAGGATGAAAAACTCAGAGTTGTACGGGCTTGAGTGGGTACTCATAAGTGTTAAGATACGTTGACAAATATTCTACATTGTGTGTATTGGTGTGATGTTGCTTTAGTATACTTACAAAACAAATTTTGTAGAAGCTCCTAAAGTTAGCTATATTTATTTCATTTTAGAGCACAGATTTCCATCAAGCCTACCAATGATTGTGGGCATTATTTTTGAGTTACAAGGTCTACTGGCAAAATGATCTGAATAGTTCAGAACCTTTTCTTCAAAATTTCTGACACTCCTAATAACGCCTAAAATCGCATCACTTGTTTTTTATTCCATTTCGGAGATTTTCTAAAAATTGAATCACAATCTTTTTGAGTAAGGCTGCTAACAGACAGACTGACAGATAAACCAACAACACCCCATACATGACCCCCACCTGGGCGGAGGTAGCAACGCCACCAGCTAGTCCAGTCACAGTATGATGTCAAGTTCATATGTGTGTTTCTACAAAAATGACGTGATGTGTTTGGTTACCAATGAACAGCTAATGTAAAAAAAGGTTCATAGAACCGCCCTTTTAGGTCCTCCCTTGACATCCTCGCCGCTTCCGTCCTGTCCCTGCTAGGCAGGCCCACCAGACCATCAAGTTAAATGGCTCATATTTTCATGGCCGCAGATGTCCCATGTCATATTGAGCTAGCTTTCTAGCCTCCAACCTCAGCACTCTGCAGAAGTTTTGGTAAGAGGGTGACCTTAAACATTCTTGTAGCCTCATAGAAGTGGCCCCTGCCAATCCTCCCCATCGCTATAAATAATCTCAGCCCAGTTCCCATGGCCCCCACAGACGTCCCTGCACTCGGAGAGCAACGCTGGATATGCTACACCAGAAAAAGCAAAACTCCATTCTGAAAACTGAGGGATGATGAACGTTTTGGAAGAAACTGTGGCAGATGTTGAGGCAGTTGCTGTTGTTGTGAAAGTGGTGAGACC
This sequence comes from Craterocephalus amniculus, assembly GCA_036024015.1. Classification (NCBI taxonomy): domain Eukaryota; kingdom Metazoa; phylum Chordata; class Actinopteri; order Atheriniformes; family Atherinidae; genus Craterocephalus; species Craterocephalus amniculus. The sequence goes on along the minus strand of JAVQJG010134751.1, from coordinate 10,094 downwards.
ACTGTGATTAAGAGGAATATTAAGGGCTCTTCCCCAGCTGTTGCTTTTTGAGAGTTAGAACTGCCCATCTAAGAAGTTTGTTTACAAAATATGCCTGCCTTCCACTTTTCTCAGTGATGAAGCAACAACTAACTGCAGAGTTTTTTTAATCACACTTGTGTTTATTATTATTATTGTTTTATTTTTCTCATTCTTATTGCACGGTGACAGTATTTGCAGGATTCATTCCTAACCTTCATCCATGTGAGAAAAATTCCACATTCTTGTATTTTTTTTACCATTCTGTGGTTTGGAGTGTAAGCATCCTCAGTCCTTGTAAAATCATCATGGTGAAAGCCTGTATTTTTGTCATGTGTGTCTAGCTCATCCTGTCTTTCAACCGCAGTACTTTTCTAAATTGCCAACAAGAAAGGAAAAAGAATTATCCCGGTGTACTCAGCAAAAGAATTATGATAAATGTTAGTGTTTTCCATCATTAAATGTTAAAATGGTCTTATTTATGGTTATTCCTTACTTTAAGTTATCATAAGCATGCCTAATGGAAGAAATGAAGTCAACATCAAGATATGCCGCATGTTAAATAAAGGACACAAATGCCATTGTAATGCTTAAATCTACCGTATGATAAAGCTGGTACAGCCTTTAAGCCATCCCGAAAGACATTTTGGGAAACTCTGAATTGTTTTTTCTTTTGCAGTATCATGCAGTACAAGCAGCCTATCATCCAAAATGATGTTTGGGATGGTCAGCTGCCTGGCCTGAGAGTCAGGATGTCTTGATTTAATCTTTGTGCCTCTGGGAACAAAGTCAGAGAGTTTACTCGTAACAGCACGCACTATGAAGACACATTTATGCTTGGAGTAGATAACGACTAAAACTGTCTTTAAATGTTGGTGTCCTATAACGTTGACAGAAAAAGGGGATGGGATGCAGCCAAAAATCAAAAATTTATTATTTTTTTGCAGTGTCTTCATTTTTTGGTTTCTCATTGGAAGTGTCATATAATGCAATGTCATATAGCGGATTTGAATGCCAAAATTTTGTAATTGTTGGTGTTTATATCGATTTATTTTTTTTATTCTAGCTAAATTGTGCATTTATTGTTCTTTTCTGACTAAAACTGCTTGTATTCTAATGTACAAAGAAGAGACCAACTTGGTTAAAGCAGCCTTCATTCCCTTAAAAAAAAAAAAACACTTCCAGATGCTCCCACCGAGCTGCAGGACAGTAAGAAGAAATTCCAGGCAAGCCAAAAGGAAGAGCAGGAGAGATGGTGGAGATCATCTTGAGGGCAGGGTGGTTGTAGTAAAGGATGGTTTATGTCCCTGGAAAGCTCTTCGCCTATCTTGATGTAGTCTTCAAGTTCATGCATTTGGGGTTGAATTTGGAAATAACGTTGGGAAAGTGGAAAAGGAAAACCAGTTTTGCCCACTGCTGTCTTCACTTGTCATCATCAACATCAGACCAGCAGGCACGCACACACATGCATACACACTCACACACAGACAAACAAAGCACTTGGATATTTGTGAAGCATGGAATGTGTTAGCATGTTACAACATGAAGATAGATGGACATCAGAGTTTGGGGAATGTCGCAGAAATCGAAATTTAGGAAACATTTTATTGGAAGAGGAAACCTGTGTGAGCAGATCTGTCCCTCCGGCTGTCAGTTATTTACCCAGCCATGGTCATGGTTTAAAATGGCATTTTGTGAATCTGATTTTCACTTAAATTCCTCTTAATTTTCACGGATGCCAGACATCCAGACCAACTGAAACACGAGCCTAACTGGAGCAGAGTGACACTATACAAACAAGTGGCTGCTCCCCCGCTGTGAGGGAACTGTCAAAAATTAGACCCAAATGTATTCAGAGCAGACTGAGACCAGGTGCATTTTAATGTGGAACATTTCTTTCCTACGTATATCACATGGGAGCCTTTTATATATGTGTGTGTGGGTGTGTGTGAGAGGGAGAGCAGGGGCACATGTGTGAGTTTGTCTACATCACTTCACAGCCAGCCCGTTTGAAACCAGACACTGAAACCATCACCACAGCACGGGCACACCACCATTCTGTAAATATTTACAACTCTTTGTGCGGTTTTATAGGAATAGCTCTGTAAGTCAAAACCTGCCGCTGTTTTTGCTCTGGAAACATTAATTGTATTTGCTATCGGCTGTTGTGGAGCAGCAGTGATTTCATTACCCGTGAATTTGGCAACCTGCACAAACAGTAGCAGCGTGGAAAATCAAATCAACGATGAGATTCAGACATAGTCCAGTCAGCTTTTTTCCACTCTGTGATGGTATTACATGTGACAAGATCTGTTTTATCTTCTCATGTGAATGCTACTGCGGTAAGAGCTGGGAAATATCGCAAACAAATCACAATAAAATGTTGTATATCGTTTTTCATCGTGGTCACAGTACAGAATTTGTTCAACCTGTCAATTTGTCAAACATAATGATAATAATAATTGTTGTTGTAATCTGCACTTTGTTTTGAATGTGTTTGAAACAGGATGTCAGCCATAGATGATGAAATTATGTTTTTTGTGCCACATCTACAATTAGTGTAGGGCCCTATGATTTATCATGGAATTTACTCATATTAGGTTGAATTGTCTGCTTGTCCCACTAAACAGAGTTTTCCATAGTGTCTGAGCCAAATGAAGAAGATCAATGGGAAAAGTATCGGTCCAAATCAACTTTACGCCCATACTTTAGAAAATGTATACAGAGATAAAACAAAAATTAATCATACCCTTCCAAAAAAGAAAGAAAAACATCAGCTGTCACTGAAATGAGCTGAAACTGTCAAAAGTAATAACATATTAATTTTATAAAATTTTATGAAAATGAATACATTGTTTCTGAATTGTGGTTCAAAACAAACACTTTCTAAAAACAAGCAAAAAAAAGAGAGAAATCAATATACATTATAAGCTAATATTTTGTGAGCAATTCTTTGAAGTAATCGCTGCAGTCAGTGTTTTGTGTATCTCTCAATCAATTTTGTTTGTTTGTTATTATTATACATATATATATATACTTACTTACTCGTGGCACTGAGCCTAAATGGCTGAGCAGATGGCTCATATATGTCACATAGTCCACAGTTACTCCATGTAGCTGGCACAGGATCAGATCCAGGTCTGGAGTTCTTTGCTGCAGGTCTCCCCATCTGACCCCCTTTTCAAGCAACTGTATCATAAAGGCCTCTAGACCTAAAATAATAATAGATTCAAGAAAATGATATTTTCTTGGTGAAATTTTACACATCTACCATGTGATTAAATCATTAGACCATATCATAAGGAAATAAATAAATAAATAAACGGATAAGAAACAGTTTCTGAAAACAATTCAAATAGATTTATTGGGCCCTGATATTCAGGTGGCTTTTTCAGGTGATTAAACACATTAAGCCGTGCATTTATCAACTGATGAAAAAGTTTGCACATGTTGTATTCATCTATGCTTCATCATTTTTGCCTAATCCAGCACAATTCCAGAATGTATTAGCTACTAGGCATTTTTGTCTGCTACTGTACAGATTGGAAAAACAAAGTGATAATGTTTTTGGTGCTGGGATTTTTCCACTGCTTCACAACACTGTGTCTGGCATTTCAGCCAATGAAACAACAGTAGTAGTTGCAAAGGCTGGAATTTGGAGCTGAAGTGTCTGAAGTGCGCATCTGTGAGGATTGGGATCATACAAACTTGGTGAACACAGCATGTGTGTCTCATTGAAGGTTCAAAGAAGAAACTCATGGCTCCTGCCTCCCTCGCTCTCCTGAGGCTGCCCCCTTTTACTCTGCACCTCTCCCTTTTAAGTGCTCCCTTCTTTTCAAACCCTTTTTTTTTGCTTGCCCTATGTCTTCCGGTGTACAGAGGAGCATGTATATCTAAAATAGTCCGTCTCACTTGAAGGAGTTGCTCTCTTGGGCTTTCTCTCTAAACCTCCACATAAACATACGCCCATACCTGTGGTATGTTGACCTCCTTGTTATTCAGGCTCTCTAGCCACACCAAGATCCCTCTTTATACCCGTCTTTACCCATGCGTCTCCATCCTCTATGCCAAGGAGGTTTCTGAGCATAAAAATTTAACCCCAAGAAGGTTTTGAGTTCTTATATTATTAGGATTTTTTTAACCAAAATTGGTGGCAACAAGCCTACAGTAAATGACAACAGTGCTTTAGGTTGTTTAAAGATTTCCATTCATTTAATGACAAGGACAGGTGCACTTAAATTCCCTTAATTAAAAGTATTTACTATAAATTTACAAGTAATGATTAAAATTTAACTGAAATTGCAAAAATATAGTCTTCAAAAACCTGTGATAGGCAGTTTAGCCCAGCAGGAAACCATATGTGTGAGGGACCTTTAATTACAAGTATCTACCTTATCATGTGTGTCTGTGTGGGGAAGTGTGTTTCTATGATCTTCAAAAGTTAAAAGGACCAAGGGAGCCATTATTACTGACTGCTTTATGGAGCTGGCCTTATGAGCAGTTAATGACTTCCTTATTTTCACTGTTAAAAACCTCTTCAAGTCTCTTTTTAGACTCCTGGTCACTGAAAACATCCGGTTGTCATAGTACTGCTCCCACTGGTTTTCCCAATGTCAGGTTCTGAAGTTGTTAAAGTGGCACTTTTAGTTCTCCAGAAGTCTGTATTCTTAAATTGGGTTAAAAAGTGTTGCAGTGTGACAGGCAACAAGTACAACAGATCTCGTGCAAATCAGGAATCAGTGCCATAACTCAGTGAGCAATGGAGGACAATATGAAGAAAAAAATCTGGATGGATGGTAAAGTAGTTGTCAGCTGGCACTTTAAAGGGGCTTCTTTACAAACTGAACCAAAAGGAAGCTACCAATGGGGAACTGCCTGGAAGCTGCAGTGTAACTCTTTTTACTAATGACTATCATTAATGCAAGTTGGTAAAAAAAAAAGGTTGGCTACCTAGACTCATATTTGATCTTATCAGAAGTCCATTGAGGAGATTATTTTTTTATTCAGATTTGGATCAGATCAGAACTACTTTCAGTCTGAACATACAGTATCTTCACATGAGTATTGTTTTGGAGGTGCTGTTTGTTGCCAATATTAGGATTCTTCAACTTGTGCACCTATACAGGGGTCTTCCCCCAAAATGTCAGCAAACAACTCATTTTTTTATCTTTCCTTCACCCGTTTCTCTCCATATTTTCCTTCAGGCTAAAATGCATCTATGGAACTCTGAAAAGAATTTAACTGCAAACCACATGCAAATATGAGTCACATTTGATTTGATTCTTTAAATTTCTAGATTGTCTAAAATCCCACACAATCTGGTTCTGCACATAAACAAACCTACTGTGTGTCAGTCTGAACAAGGCTAAAAATTTGCAGAATTTAAAGTGCTCCACATTGCTCCTCGGGCCCTTCAGCCTCTAGCTGTTGGCAGAACATAAGTACTCAGTGTCCTTGCCCTTCCTCTCCACCTGTTAACCCCAGCAGACCACCAGCCGCCCTCTTGTGCTGGCCTGTCTGTAATATTTATTCTCGTCAAGAACACAACAGAGCACTCTGAAGGAGGTGGAATGTGTTTAAATTGTGATGATTTAGGCCGTCAAATTATTTACAGGACTTGGAGAGCATTTAGCAGCTCATGTTTAAAATATGTGACCTCATGCATTGAATAACGCCTCACTTAGTAAATGTCATTCGACATTGGGATTGTAAACGGGCAGGGAGGCAAATAAATGTGTTTAGGTATTCTTAAACTCTACAAGTTGCTTAAAGGTCTGTTGTTATGATTTCTCTGTCCACTCAGAAAATCTGTTTTTCCAAATGGTCTGCAGAGTAGAAGTGGAGAACTTAAAATCAGAATGCTTTCTCTTTCTATTGATCTCATTAAGTTGTCTGTTCATGGAGATATATATAGTTTGCTGAAAAATACCAAATTTGAAAAATACATGCAGTGTTTTGGATATTTTCTAATTTCCTTGCAAACCAATGGGACTTACAAAGAGTAGGAACAGTAGTTTCTGTGAAAATGACAGCCAAAAGCCTAAACAGATTCCCAAACCCTGCCTTGGAAAACCTTTTTTTGGAGAGGAGGTTTTCTGACAGAGTGTAAATCACTCCTAAGTAGTATCGTTTCCTTCTTGTTATGGCTTGAGGACAATAAGGAAAAACTTTTTGGGGCGGACAGCAAGATGTAGATCTGAGGTGGTGTTTATCTAAAATGACATTTGCGGCCTTTTCCACCCAACGGCTTTGCTTGCGGCATTGTTTTTAGGAGGGAAAATACAGCATGAGCATCTTGGGAAAAGATGTCGTGGGATTGCGTAATATCCTCAGACAATGCTGACCACTTGATGGGGCTTTAAAGAACAAAAACCTGACACAGAAACATCAGTAGGAATTCCTGGGTGACACAGAAGCGTGAGGAGTGAATTGCTGTCATCATAAAACACGTCCTGTAACATGATGGAAGTTTGTCTGAAGCAGATCTCAGAAAGCTTTCACAAGCTGTTAATCTTCTGGGGAGTTCAGTCCAGTTTTTGACTGATTTACTGCTAGCTCTTGTTAGTGCTGGAGCTGCATTACACTTGCACTCTCTGAATACCTTTCTGTTTTTCGGACAAAAGCCCAGTTTCCTCAGTGCAAATGAGCGGCGCGGTTATGGTGCAGCAGTCTCTCTCGCATTTCTGCCCAGTTTCCCTTGGAGCCGTGCCCAAATCGGTGCCCCTTTCTCTGCTGTTTTATCATCTGATGGCAATGTTGAAATCTTACAGAAGAAATTCAGAGACTGACATGTCAGACTAAGTTTATCTTTGGTGGAATGAACCTTTTCTCATAAACACTGGAGAACGACGGACCAGTAAGTTGAGATTGTAGAAGGAGACGCTTGTTTTTCTTTTGAATCAACAGCTTGGATCATCCAGAGCCAGACCAAAATTCAGGCTGCTGACTCCTTGCTGGTGTCTGGGCTATTAATAGAGTTAGCCTGAGAATTCAGACCAAGGTCAGCAATCAGATTCCTGCTCCCAACTGATGGAGAGGAACAAGAGGGAAAAGTCCCCCCCTGGAATTATGCATTTTTCACATTTCTAATTGCGTATGTAAACCTTCAGTCCTGCTGGCTCTGTGAGGCTGGCGTTTACCACTGCATCAGATTTCCACACAGAAAGTGCCAAGTGTTGCCCCACTGCCTACATTTATTTACCTCTTTTTATGGGAGGGAAAGTGTTTTATCCATGCAGTATCCTTCCCCATCTATTCATGTCTTTTCGTTTATTTATGGAGTAAAACATTTGCAGTATAGAATATATTTCTTGACACACTGAGTGATATATGACTTGGTAATATTCACTTTTGAACTGAGCCATTTGGTTTGGTTAAATATAAAGCATGGTAATACCCTCAGTAAACAAAAACAATAGGGCATTGGGTAGCTACCATCACCTAATTTATTTGATATAAAGGCCAAGGTGTCACATATCTTTTTGTACGCTGCAACACAGTGGCAACATTTAATAATATTTTTTACAAGTCAGAATTTGTCAGGGAAGTGGTATCTATTTGATCGAAGTTATTTTATCTTTAATTTTTTTAACTAAAGTTCTAACAATGAGGCAATATTTGCTGTAACCTTTAATTCAACCAGGCAGTAGCTAAATTTGGTTTAAAAATGGTTTCCATTGTTGTTGATGCTGCCTTTGCCATCTAATTGCATCAAGGGATTCACCATTATGTCAGTGTCCTGCTACTTCTAAAATTGATCATTGAGCAACAGACCTTTGCTGAGTGCTCTTTATTAAAGCCAAAAGATTTCCAGCCTTTCAATTTCATGTTGCATTGTAAGCCGAGTTAGACGCTGGATGTGTTTAGTCAATATTTATTTTATAAGCAGCAGCCATGAACGTGTGCTGCTTTCAACACAAGATGTGAGCGGGGCATCTGGTGGGTAGGCCAGCTGATGTGCTGTAAAATGCTGTGCAGACTCTGTTCACTGGTGGAACTATTCTCTGGAACCATTCTCATATTTACTCTCTGACGTTGATGCACAAGTTTTATTTGACGATTATTTGAAGATGAAGATGATGGTGCAGAATCAAGCTAAGATATTGACCGGTGTTTGGATTTGCTTGTTTTTGTTTTTTACTGATTCTACCATAAAAGTTGTTTTATGCTGAGTAGCTTCTGCAGAAGAAATACTAAGCTGTTTAGGGAAAGTGGGGATATGCATTATTGGATTAGAAAAGGTTTGTATAGGTTGAAAACAGAAACGATTGTGTTTTTAGGGTGATTCCCTTTTTTATTTTAATTGTGCTAAAACACCAGTCCAGGTGCACAGAGTTTTAAAAGATTTTAGTGGGTACATCTAAACTCATCTCCATGCAAACATGGCTTTCATAACCATCATAAATACAACACAATTTTTTTTAGGATACAACATCTGGATTTATTCCAATGTAAATGGTAAAATTGCTTCAAACACAAAGTCCTACATGAAATATGTAATAATTAATGAGGCTAAAGCCTTCTTCCGAAGGCTGCAGGTAGAGATGATCTCCTGTATTTTTGTTTTCCACTGGACTTGAAGAAGTCTCACTGCTTACACTTTGTTGTTTCCTCAATGTGTTGTGTTTAGGATGTGAAGAATTGTCCTTTATTTTCAGCAGCTTGTGCAGAATTCTTTTTAGGACAGTCACCTCCAGAACTCCAAAGTTATACCCAACACGTGTTTTCTGAGCAGTTTGTTGAGTTTTTTGTAACTGTGCTATCTTTTTTCTTTAGGAAGGCTTCTTTTCAACTGTCTGTCCAGAGATAGGGTCTCTGGTTGGGTCACTGTTACTGTATCAATTGATTAAAATCACTCACTGAATCATTTGAAGTAATTCTTTGGGGCATGTGCTTTAATTTCACAAGTCACATACACGAGGATATTAGTGCAGCATAGCATGGTCAAAAATACTACTGCTCTATGCAGCTAATACAATCACACCGTTCATTATTACTTCATAATGTTCTTTATTTATCTAATTAGATTTGTTCTGTTATTTACTTTGTATGTCAATAAAATGTTGAACTAATTCTCTAGTTTCTGACATTTTCAGTACTGATGCTACATTTTTTTTAAATTGTGATAAAAATAGATATTAAACAATATAAAAAAATGTATTGTGAGCATTTTTTTCCCATAATGTCCATATGTTTTTTTCATAGGACTACATGTGTGATATTGTTTATTTCTCTTGAAAATCATTTAGATTTTCTTTACATTCCAGTTATGGCTCACTGGATTTATAGAACTAATGCAGCTAAGCTGCTGGGTAAACAAAGGCAGTGTTGTCAGCAATCTGACCACTCATAGATAAATAGACACCCAAGTGTCAAATAACATAAACTCACACTGACACACATCTGGAGTTCCCAGCTTACTGCAGAGACAGACTAGCCTCACTGTTACACCCAGATTAAACAAATAACACAGGAGGGCGGTCACAGATGGTCTGTAGAACCCAGTATAACCCTGCCAGAATAATGCCATTGACACACTGACACCCTCTCAGTGCACCCACACAGATTACAATCAACCCAAAGATGTTATCTAACCACCATCCAATCCAATCCAATCAATCAATCAATCAATCAATCAATCCATCAATCCATCAATCCATCATCTACCGCCTATCGCCTATCCGGGGTCGGGTCGCGGGGGCAGCAGCCTGAGCAGGGAAGACCAGACTTCCCTCTCCCCAGCCACATCAGCCAGCTCATCCGGGGGGATCCCGAGGCGCTCCCAGGCCAGCCGAGAGATATAATCCCTCCAGCGTGTCCTGGGCCTACCCCAAGGTCTCCTCCCGGTGGGACGTGCCCAGAACACCTCACCAGGGAGGCGTCCTGCCTTCTCTCGATGCGGAGGAGTAGTGGCTCTACCTCGAGCCTTTCCCAGATGACCGAGCACCTCACCCTATCTCTAAGGGAGAGCCCGGCCACCCTGCAGAGGAAACTCATTTCGGCCGCTTGTACCCGCGACCTCGTTCTTTCGGTCACTACCCAGAGCTCGTGACCATAGGTGAGGGTAGGAACGTAGA
>JAVQJG010134726.1:0-10053 GCA_036024015.1 Craterocephalus amniculus | reverse complement strand
ATGCGCAATCAATGAGTCATTAATTGTAATGAAATTACCCCTTTTACTACATACTATACCACGTAGAAAACCATTTTTCTTAGAAAGATTAAAATAATATCAGGTATAGTTCCTTTAACTTTCACATTTTTCTGTGAACATTTCTTTAAACATTTGAATGTTTAAGTTGAAAACATACCCTTCAAAACCGTTCAGATGATCAGTTTGTTTCCAAAAATCACTTAGTGAGCTGGAGGCGGAGAAAAGTCTTGTCTATTTTTAATTTGAAAGAAATAGCGATTCCAAACTTCAAACACACTTAGACCACCACTGAAGTTACTCACGAATATCAGCTTAGATTGAATAGCAACTGGTAAATATGAGTCTTCTCCACTTCACTGAGCTATGCAATCTGAAATAAATTCTTTGTACTACTTCCTGCGGATTCAGACAAGCAGAGTTAATTCTGAGAGAATGCATTAGACAGACACTGTTTCAACAAATTTCACCAGCTGACACTTTGTTTATGCTGCACTTATAAATCTGAAAGTGTGAGGGTAATACACACTAGCATATCAGAATTGACTAATAATAAATAGTCCATGAATTCAAACCAATGTAAAGTTCTCTGAAACATCACTACAAGTTGCCCAGATGAAATTGGAGTGCAACTTGGAATGCAAAGGACATTATCTTAAAATGCTTTCTTACATTCCACAATGGTTCAATAAATCACAGATGGAAGATTAGTTTCAAGCCACTTGTAGAATATAAAGGAATAATCCGGCATTTGAAGGAAATAAGCTTTTCTTAACTCCAGTAAGGTTTTAGCAAAGAAACAGATGCTTCATTTAGATTTATTTCTAATTTGATTTTTATCTTTTATTCTTTGCTGAAATCCAAGAAGCAAATTGTAACTATGAGTCCACTGAAACAAAATGAGGTTTTGTGTGCATGTGCAGTTCAGACACGGTCTTCTGTTAATTTATTTATTTTTCAGTGACCTCTGGGAAAAAACTCAGCACCCATCATATCAGAAGATTGTCTTTGCTTTCAGAGTGTATGCATGTGTGTGTGTGTGTATACTGGGCTGAACAAACTGTCAAATATCATAAAATATGGGATAATTCTGATTACTTTTCTCTGCACAGTTGGCTATTTTTTGATTGGCAGGATTGGCTGGAGTCCAATATATACAGTACATTCACAGCCATATACACAAACATATTACGTATTTTTTCTCCCCATTTTCCACATCATAGAACGCATTTTAATCTAAATTGACCTCTGTCATCCTCCTTAGCAACTGTTCTTGTATTTGTTGATGTCTTTCACTCCTTTTTCACCACCTGTCCAATGTAACATGTATAGCCAAACTCCGCACACACCCACAAACAGCATTTTTATTGCAGGTTATATTAGAGACCAGAGTATTCTCATTTAGCTTTTGATGTTGGCATAATGGCTCTAGTTAGGTCCTCTTCAGTCTCTCTGATTACACCATTGACTCTACATTAATAGATTAAATATCCTGTAAATTATAAATTATGTTGTCAGCATGCTCTTCCTAATGACAAACACTGGAACCACTTACAGCATCACACCAAATTAACGCTGGGTTAACTGGTGAGACGATAAATAAGTTAGGGAGTCTGTGTCGTTTTTGTTTACTGAATTAAACATCAATGGAAAAAAAGAAAATATGCAGCAATAAAAGCAAAAAAAAAAGCTGACGAATGTGAAAATACGCAGACTGGTTGCCAATTAAATTTGAACATAGGCACATAGTGATACGCTGTGTTTGTCTTTGTTTGCTTGATGAGAAATTTGAGCTGCAGCAGCTGGTATTTTCATGTTTGCATGATGGTGCAGCCTTGTGCATTTTGCGATTGTGCTTTGTTGTTTTCAATAATTAATTTTCTTTGCTATTTCCTGTGTGCCCGTGCCAATTGCCCTTCCATCTTGAGTCAATAAAATATCTTTGCACTTGGAAAAGCTGAGAAAAAGTTATTCCAAGTTTAATAATAAGAATCCTAAAAATTGAAGACTAAATCATGCTGTGTTTATTAATATACAATTTGTGTTTGTTTTTTTTAAAGACAACATAAATCAGTTAAACAATATGTATGATAACAAAAAAAGCTTAAACCTTTTGGCGTGTCATTATAAGGGTGTAAACATACATGTAGAAAGCTAAAAAAAAGGTGCAAAATGTGCCTGAGATAATTATTCATGGAATGACGAGATATTAAAAAAACAGATATTATTATTTTTTAATCATAACAATGCTATTTAATACTATTTAAAACAAGCTGTTGTTAAAATATTCCTTTATTGCTGTATTCTTCTGTTTGAAGCTCTCTGTTTTAGTATCTGTCTCTTTGCTTCTGTGCAGCAAACCTTCTATTGTGTCAGTTTAGGGGACATTGCCCTCAACAATAAAAATCATCCACTGGGTTTTAAGTTTGTCAGATGTCAGGAAAAGACTTCTGTGTTTACATTTTCTGCAGACAACAGAACATCTGACATGCTTTGCTGGTGGGTTAGACAAACTCAAGTTAGGAAAGAAGAGTTCTGGCTACAAATGAGTAACTGCTCTCATTTCAGGACTAAATGACTTTGCAGACCTTTTAAATGTATAAAAAAGATTGATAAGTCACTGATGCAAGGAAAAAAAGACAAAAAAGGGATTGAGTGTCCTCTGAAGCTGTGACTGTGATTCATTCTATACGTATGCTGATATTCATATTTGAGTGGCATGCCACAGGTGAATTATCTGCAAATATAAGTCACTTTTCTGAAATTTGTCATTGCAAAGTTCTTGTTTGTGCTTTTAATGCTCTTCTCTCCGAGTCTAAATTCCCCCACTGAACAAGCCAGTGGCACAAAAAGAAGCAACGAAGGGAAGTTGTGTAAGGGAATAGTAAGAGCTGCTGTGTTGACATAGCCTGGATCTGTGCCAGCCATCCGTTCTTACTCTACACTTTGACCTCAGCTGAGGAGAGGTGGGGCTTTTCTGTCTGCAACTTGACTCCACTGGCCTGTGTGGCGGTGTCAGGAGAAAGAGATTACTCCAACCGTTTGGACAGCCAAACGATTCATATTCGCCATTCAAGCAGGGATATTTCAAGGTTATTTTTACAATGTTTACATGGAAACACAAACTAATGGCACAGCACTGACAACCTGGTCCCTTCCCTTGCCTCTCTGCCTGACTCACACCCACAACTATGCAAGCAACTTCAGCTCAGTCCCCTAATTGATTCCAGATTTCCCCCTTATCCCCTCACTCTCTCCGAGCCTCCTGCTCCTCCTTGCTAACACCGCTGCCCTTCGTTCTTTCCATCACTCCTAGCCTTCTGAGTCTCAGTGTTTACCGTATATACTTTTTCTTTGCTTGTCATCGTTTACATGTATTCACAAATTGTTGCATGTTAACATGTTTCAATATGCTGTCAGTGCAGTTCTTCGAAGAAAATCTTTTTTCTCATTGTGAAGTGGTTCTTTTTTTGTGCTAAGCCCGTTGCCATAGCCACGATGATATGTTCACACAAACAGCATGGCTGTAAATATTGATAGAAAAGTAGTTTCTGGTCATTGCTTCTATTTTTTTCTTAGGCTAGTGTCAGTACACAAGATTGTTACCATGACTCAACAAGTTAAAACATAGTAAGAAATTTTATGTGGCAAGTTTGGTAAATTTAAGAAGCAATAAAAAGGATAAAGTTGAATAAAAACAAAAATGGCTATCTTACTTTGGGAAGAAAAAAATTGAATACATTACACATTAAACAAAAAAAACTACAACGATAATACTCTTTTGTGTGGCCTGGTCTAAATGTTATATGTAAAATCAAGCTAGAGTTTGCAATAGTTTGGCCTGATTGAAATTTGTTTAACTTGGTGATGAATCCAGAATGGAGAAGTCACAGTTCAGTCTAAACTCAGCTAGAATGTATTTTTCATATTGGAAAATTGGGTAAGGCCTGAACATGATGAGGTTCCAAATATGCACAAACGTTTTGAGCTTCTTGGCCTACTGCTCACGGCCCAGCTTTAACATTTGCTAAGAAGCAACAAAATACTGTATTTAAACATGTGATTATAGGGGTTATCACAGACTCCAATAGCAGAAGAACTCAAGAAAATAAAGAAACAGGATAGGACACTGCACAGCTTCGTTCTTGGCCCTGACTTCAAGACCTTAACCAGAAGTTGTAAATTTAACCTGTTCCAGGCGGACTTAAAGGGAATGGGAGTCATTGTGCTGCAGTTTAGAGGCTGTTAAAATTTGTAATCTGTTAAATTCCAAAGCCCACAATGTTTCCAGTTTACTACCCCCTGAACTTTGCAAAACCACTGGTGTGTTAAGAAACAAGGCAGGCAAACTATTGTGAAGATGTGGCTGTTACACGGCCAGTGCTAAGGACGCAGAGATGAGGAAGACATACTGCATGTATTCATCTTTGTTTGGACTTACAATAAAAGAGTATGACTTGAGCAGGTACACTAAGTGTGGATATGCAAATCACCCTGAGTGGCAAACAGTATCTAAAGAAAACAAGATGACCAGTTTTTGACTTACCAAACATCTCTGTGACCGGTGCTACAATTCAAACATATTACATAATAGATTCTGCATCTGAAGGATTTCAGTCCTCCATGTGTGAAACTAAAAGATATAAATCCTAGATAGAGATTTGACTGAGCTGTTACAAGCCAGAACACTTGTTTGTGTTGATCTCCCATGCTACCTATTAAACTGACTTAGTTTGATCTGTAACCGGTTCATATGTAACATAGATTTTTTTAAATGATCCAGCTTGTGATGGAAAACCACAGAACAGCTAAAAAAGCTGTAATTCTTTTCTATTACTCATGGAGATATAAATGAATACAGGTTTTATTTCTTCCATTTCCACAGGTGTGCACAGCTGCAGCCAGGAAGAGTGGGCTCAGGCAAAGAACTAGCTGTTGTTAAAGAGCACAAAACTCAGTACAGTTATGTAACAGCCGAACTGTGTCAAATTTATCCTGAAGAGAAACACTGAAAAAGTGGATAACTATCCCTAAAAAGCCACCAGCGAGACAAACATGCCATGATGACAAACGTGCTTGGACTTTCAGTGTAGGGCAAAATATTTATGGACAGTCATGGGAACCACAGGTTTATGCATCACTCCATAAAACCAGATTCAACATTAAAATTTAGGATTCTAATCTAGGATATCTCCAATAGAAGTAAAGAGATCCATGGCATATCTGCAAACCCAAGGATCGATGTACAGTAGATTGCTGGGAAGGTGTGGTGACATGGAAAGTGAAGGCAAGAGAAAATCATTTCTGCAATGAGAAAGTAAGACGGCCAGCGGAGCTTTTATTTAGCCAATGCTGATGTTTGAAGGGAAGCTGAATAAAAAGTTCATTGGTGTAAAAGAACAGATTTGAAGTAGCCTTTTAAGTGACAAGTTTATCAACAAATAGGCCGGTCACAGTTATGACATAATCATATATTTTTTTCTAATCTGAAGAGCTGACTCACAAATAGCTTTGACATAATTTAAATAAAACTAATATGTTCTAACTTTTCCTCTAGACGTAACATCTTTCATCACAATTTTTCTTTTTGTGTACAAAATTTAAATAGATGAAATTCTAGTTTTTATGTTCCATCATCTATAGTTACACAATGCAGCTATTTTGTACATTTTTTTGTTGATTTATGTTAAATCAGCTTTATAAAAAGTCCTACTTCCTTTGAATTACAACACAACCAATCTATATGGCTGTTGTATTATCACCTCTGTAGATTTGGCTGCTGCTCTCCACCTTCTTGAAAGTACAGTATTATTATCTTTTTATCCTTGATTTTGATCACTGATGAAATAGAAAGAAACTCAGAAAACATTAATAGTCACTTATGGTTGTTTGAATCTACACTGCAGTCCTCATACGAATAGCTTGATGGTATTCCAAAAGTCTTTTCCTACTGTTTCCTACTGTTGTTGCTTAACCATGACCCAGTAGTCTTACAATCTGCCATGTAGTTACTGCTTTCTCTCTGCACATGGTCCGTTATACAGAACAATACCTGTGTTTTGTTTTTGTGCCCTATAGTGCCACATTAATGTCATATTAACAGCCAACAAGAAGATACTGTAGCAAACTATAAGACTATAACTAATGGCAGCATACCCCTGGGCTCCTTGTTTCTCTCTGCACAGTCTTGTTTCTATTAATATGATGTCCATGTGAGCATTATGTAAAAATTGGCCCTGTTAGAGATTTGCTGTTTACAAACGGCCTCTTACTGCATCACCAAAACAGCTGTTCTTATTTTGAATTTTCCCACAGTGTGCACACTGAAAAGATCTCAGTAAATCTAAGAAGACAAAAACGAGCCTCTGCTTTTAAATGTCACAACCTGTCTGTGTGTTTCAGTCAGTACTGTAGTAAAATGAAAACCCACTATCAGAAGTAACGTTGGAACTAACCTGCTGCAATAAATCATAATATGAAAAATGGGATCGTTGATGTAACTAAAGGATCATTTTTATTGCTCATACAAAAGCTTATGGCTGCCTTGCTTTCTCTATTTGCACTAGTCAGCTTTATGGCCTTTAAGTTTTCTTGGATGGCGTCTTAAGGTGCTCACTCAGAACCTGAGGGTGTACATAAACGACACATAGCCTACTCATTGGTTTCACAGCAATAAAAATGTAGCATGAGCTTTTACACTGCATGTGTGTGTTTATGTCTACAATCTTGACGTTTTTTTGTCTAAAAAAATGGTGTTTCATAAGAAAAAAAAAATGTTTTGGTTTTCTTATCGAAAATAATAACTTTTTTGAGACCTCGTCACAAGCCACATTATAGTGTGATCATTTCGCTTTATTAAGATAATGGAAAAAATAAGAAAAGGCAGATCTCTGAGATCTAAAAAACATTCCTTTTGGAAACATGTAATTGCAATTTTTATCCTTTTTTTTTTTTTTTTTACAATTTTTACTCCACCCAGCCATTTTAAACTTGTAAAAGTTCTCACTCTTTCATTGATAATGTGCATAACTAAATAGCACACTGAGCTATGCTGACACACAAAAGAAACCATGACACACTTAAATGCATTTTCTCCCTCGCACGCAAGCAGCAACAGAGCCCAAACTCTGCTCAGACATGCAGCAAGGCAATACGAGTTTCTATGAAGTCACCCCCACAAACACACACATACAAAGATTTCCAAGCTTGTTCATATCACACACCTTGGAAAACCACAAGTAGTTGTAATGAAAAATAGTACTATTGATCCATAACAAATGAAAAAATTAGAAAGCAGCGGAGAGAAGAGGAAGAAAACGTGCTGAGCGAGGTAATCGTGTGAGACGGAGTGTTGTCACAGGTCAACTCCTTCCCTCTTTCTCAGATCAATACCATCTTTGTATTTCTTCTCACATTGTTGAAGCAGCGAGTGGTCAGTCCCTCTAGTGGTGTTAGACCAACACAGTCAGAGGATGTAAAAGAGAAAAAGGCAGAAGGACAAACAGGGAGAGGTGGAAAGCCCGCAGATGCAGAGGATAGGAAAGAGAGAAAGAGAGGTGGAAATGAAGAAAGAGTGGAAGTGGCGACCCAGTTCCATCACTGCTTGTTTGTGTTTGGGGTGGTGCAGCAGTTAAGAGCATTGTGGCATGAGGATGGGGGGAAGGAAGGTTGTGTGAAAGAAATATGCATTTGTGAGGACGTAACCTCACTGTAAACACATAATGCGACATCAGACGCAGCACTTTCATGTGTGTTTATGAGTTTTTACTGTACACACACTGCAGATGCATGAAAAATGAACTGAGGGTGCAGATACGAAGACTTACAGTGATTCTAAAGCCTCGTTTCTAGATTAAATTTGTTAACCAGAAACCATTCTGCCGAAGAAATCAACAGGAGAAGTATTTTTTGGTTCCATCTTTGCCAAAATGAGAAGTTGCCGCTCTTTTCTGTGTTCCATGATGTTGCCTTAGTAAAATTGATCAGCCCCAAACAAAACTTTTGAAGTCATCAACTGCTTAAAAAGATCATCATTAGGTACAGCAATATGTAATTCTAAAAAAAACACAAAAAAAACATGTTTTTTGTTCTTCTCAAGGTTAATATCTCTGAACCATTCCAGTAAATCTGTGGGTATGTTTTTATTTAATTTATCTTTTATTTAATTATCAAGTCTTTGTAAAGTCATTGAAAAAATATAATATTGCTGAGACTTTTGGGAAAAAATGGGGAAAAAAAACTCACTTGAGAATTAGGTACTATTCAAAATTTATGAAATTCATTATTGGAAATTTTATGCACTGAAATTTCTTGATTTATTGTGAAAATGATCATTAAATTATTCCAAAGTCAGTTCTGACTCTTAAATGACCGAATACCAGTTTAAAATTGTCAAAACAACAAAAATTTTCTTTTTTTTCTTTTTTTTGGGGTGGTGGGTGGTTGGGGCGGTGGGGATTCTTGTCCCATGAAGTGTAAAGCTGGTTAGTGCCGTTTTGGTTATTTTGTGATAGACGAGTCCTCATGCATGAAGCCCATATAATATAGATTTAAAAAAAGATTATGAGATGTAATCCCATTGCCACACATTAAGTAGAGATCTTAGCAAATTAAACAGAAAACAAGTTTTGGCCGTGCATTACTAATGCATCAACAACTTGCCCAATTTTGTTTTTGTTTTAAATGTTTATAATTTTTTTCGGCTGTTGTCACCAGACAGGCTCCATACCTATCAAATAGAAGTGTGATTTCCTTGCAGCTACATCCCTCCTTCATTCGCCACAGCTCATCCTCTCGTCCACATATTTTCATTTCTGACACATGAAGCCTGTGGCGCTAGAATTACGGACTCAAAAAATCAAAAACTTTTATGTCAGCTGGAGACTAAATCATGCCAGAATTTTTTTGTCATGAAAAACTGACTAATGTGTTTCTGATATATTAATGCACATAATGTCGGAATGAGGCATATAGATCTGCTTCAATTAATCAGCAAAGGCAAAACTAAAAGAGGTCTCCATGTGTAGAGGATGTAATGATATAAAAGAGAACAGGGCTGATGATGACGTCCACTTTAAAATATTTCGGATATGATGCACTTCCTCGTCACTCCGGCTGTGATGAGTGATGGATCATGATGCTGTGAAGCCCCACCGCACTTAGCAGGGCATTTAGTGTTTACAGCATGCCTCTCCCTTGGGCCATATGTGTTCTTCCCCTGATTAACCAGCAGAAAAAAAACCCCTCAAAACGTGGTTGTTTCAGCCTGGCTGTTGGCAAAACATCAACTTCATGGTTTGTCTTACACCCTTTTTGGGATCTTGCCGCTTCAAAATATCTGATAAATGTTTTATTTCACACTCCATTTTTCTACAGTAAATCTACAGTAATTGTGGGGCGTTTGTGTGCAGGCGCTCGTGTGGATGCCTGACCTTGATTTCTCGCTACAGCGATTTGTCACACCTTGTGTTGATATGGTGCAGTGAGCTGGCTCTTTGACAGCTACACTATAAACACGAGTGTCTAATGTGGATCGCATGTTTTCATGCTCCTAAAAATATGCCGCCGTCACTATTTAGATTCGTTAAAAACACACCGTGCGCTCCGGGAAAGCTGCAGCGCAAACGTAAAAAGGTTTCTTTGAGTCTCCTCAAGGTCATGCGGTTAAGTTTTCTCGACTTTTGGGAGGAAGTGCTTGAAGGATGTGGGAGTGAGGAGTCAGTGACACCGTTCTTTGGAGTAATAGTGGTCAGGAGCGTTGTGCAGAGAAGAGTAAATTAAGATCGCTTGTAGAGGGAAGAAAAAAAAAAAGAAAAAAAGTTGGGTGATTTTTTTAAGAGCAGCAGCCGAGAGATCGAGATGTAGAGACTGAGAGCTAATGAGCTGGATTTTCTGGAGACTTGGCATTCTGCTCATAGTTCTTGCTGTATCTCTCTCTCTGTAGAAGAGCTGGCTGGAGCGAGCTTCCTGTCTGAGCCCTGAAGCAGGAGTAAATGAGGGGTGGGTGGGTGGGAGGGGAAGGAGTGTGGGGGGGGG
>JAVQJG010134722.1:0-28942 GCA_036024015.1 Craterocephalus amniculus | reverse complement strand
TATATATATATATATATATATACATATAGTTGGCAGGCAATTTACAGTATGCATCTTTGTGATAATCTCTCTCTGTAGCCCAGTCACAAGCCAAGTATGAAGTGCTGCTGCCTGGTAGCACAAAGCATGTGAAGCTCATGTGACCGTATTAACCTTTCAGGCCTAATCTCCTGCAGACACGAATGAGACAAAGAAGAGGGAGATCATAAAGTGAAAGTTAGAAAGAATTCCAAAGGCATGCACCAGAGCACCCTGAGAGAAAAGAAATCCAGAAAATAGTTTGTTGATTTTTTGAAGCACTTATGTTTCATTTTCAATCGTATGGTTTGTTTTGACACAAAGAACACAGTAACATGATATGCAGAAGTGCACATTTAGCACTGAATTGCTAAGTAAATCATAGTGAAACAGAGATCGCTGCATGGCATCCAGCTTGGCTTCGAAAGCAACACAAAGGCCTCAAAGAAGAACACTGACATGTTCTTATATCGACACAGACGGAGGAAGGGTATTATTTACTGTAGATGGTTTCATAGCGTTGAGAGGAGAGTTCCTACTGAGGAACAAGAAACATAATAAGCTGGTAGGGTCAAGGAGTCTCATCTGTGAGAGGGGTTTATAGTTGTGTCACACTGGTCTGGCAGGAGAATCAATGGAGCCTGTGGTTGAGATCAGCTGATTTAATCGAAAAGCACAATAAAGTAAATATCTCTCAGGAAGACAACTTTTGTTGGAGAGATCACAGAGCAGCTTGGTATGTAATATAAAAGAAAATACATTTCTGTTTTGTTTTATTTTTTTGGCAAAAGGGTGGGCCAAAGAGATATTCGGGCAGGATTCATGTCTTTACCTGGAAGAAAAGTTTTCATTCACAATTTCATCTACAAACCTATCATGTTGTCTAAGAAACTACAATTCGTCTCGTGTTAGGCTTAACAACTAGCCTTAAATGCTATTTTCCACTGACCTATGAATGAATGGAGCCTTTTTATGTTCAGTACAATCGGCTCTATTGATGTTGCTGCAGTAGATTGTGTTAAGCATTAAGCATGACAAAAATTGTTGTTACAGAAATCAGCAATTGAGTTAAGTGAAAATATATAAAGCCAGATAGAACAAATCTTGTTATTGGAAGCAAACATTAAATGTTAAAAGGGTTATATTTATTTACTAGGTTATTTTCAGCATTTACGACGGACATTGGGAAACTGATTTTGTACTAGTATTTATTTGTATGACAATAAATGGAACTTGTCAACGTGTCAACATTTAATCCTGAGAGGTATGAGACTTCTCAAATGAAATTTCATGGTTGTGCAATACGTTTTACTGTCAAACATCAGAGAACGAACAAAGTGGACATGGAAACAGGGGTGGAGCAAGAGGGGTGGCCCTTGGGGCACTGGCCACCTATGATATCTGATTGGATAGACGCCACTTCAGGTTGTTGATAGATCATTGGAAGATGGGGACAGAAACATCTTTCTCTATGCAAAGATCACCATTGTCACTATATCAGTTTGAGGAAAATTTAAGATGATTACAAAAGGATGTAATCAATCCAATCATCTTTTAAAAATATTGACATGCAGGATGTCATCATCCCATTATAAACCTGTTAAAAATAAAGTAGAAACCAAACATTTTTTCAGCAAAACAGCACTTACAAGCACAAGCAATTGAGAACAATTTTGTTCAGTATGGACAATATGGGGGGCCAGTGTTACAGCAAAATCTGTGGCCTATCAGAATCTGTGACTGCAGGGGGCGATAGTGATGAGAGAAGAACATTTACGTAAACTACAGAAGGATGTTTACATTTCTCCCCCGAACAAAAAAGGAAAAACAAGTGGTTTCTTAATTTTTGCATTTTCTCATGTCATTTTCATATCAAGCTCTAAACAAATGTCACTAAAATGAGCTGTGTCAGCATTTGTTTTCAGTCCCAAATAAAGTTGAAGCTGCCTCCATGAGTCCAACACATATCTCATGTATTTTCGGCTGGCTGCCCGGCTTCTATTGAAATCATCAAGGGATGCCGCTGATAAATTCTTTTTCCCCTTTGGCTTTCATTGTCCTGTTGGTTCCTTCTGGCTGCGGAACCAACCAGAACCCATTACTACAGTAGTTGATTAACTGCAACTGCGGCGTTAATTGACATCACATCTGTAAGACTGTGCCGGAAATTTGGGTCCGAATGGCAGCGCATTGTGCAGCACATTGCCTGTTCAACACAATTAAAAGATACATGGGTGGGCTTGTTCTTTTTGGTCTTTAACGCTTCATCACCCATTTGCATTAAAAAGCTGTAGCCCTACATGCATGTGTATTCTTTTACAAATCCTGCCTCTAGTTCCTTTAAATGTCATCCGGAACATACTGAATACAAGACAGTTCCTGTCTTTGAAACAAATAAGGTAAAAGAACTTGTGTTGAGTAAGGACATAATTTCCCACCATAAGTGACAGCAAATCAACACCTCAGCTGTTATCTCAAAAGTCCTCTTGTATATGGCATTTTGAAACAATGCTGATGAAATGGGCAATGCAATCTCATATGGAGTAAAAACAACAACAACAAAAGCTTCAAAATAGAAAATAAATTAAAACAATCCTAAGAATGAATATGGTTGGGCTCATATGCTCATATGTATATGCTTCCCTATAAAAATCACACACCAGTCACGATGGAATGCACTGCAAAATGACAGATTTTTTTCATTTTTTGTAGCTGCTCTCCCCACAAACACAAATATACACAAGTTGGACATGAAATTTTTAACCTACCCACAGCCATCAGGTCAGTCAAAGGTCACCCAACTTTATTTGGTCACATTAGTCCATTCTTTCCCAGTCCAATATGGATCTGCACACATTCTTGATTGAATATGAATAAATTGCATAAGGAGAAAAAAGAAGAAGTCACCAAGGGTTTATCTTCCAATGCTTTTAACCATGTACCCTGTTGACACGAAAGGAAAAATCCAAAATAATGCAAAATTTACTTCACATTTCCTTTCTTATGTCATAAATCATGCAATGGTGTTCACGAATGTGTAGTGTTCCTTAAATGTTCTATGTATTATATAATAAGAAATATATAGAAATCAGATGAACTGTTACAAGACTGCAATACTCTGATCTTAGCTTTGGAAACCACTGCTGACACAAAAGTGGGTGTAGTGAAAGAAGAAAAAGGTCTTATGAGAATAAAACTACCTGTAACACACACACACACCTACACTCACAAAGGAGCCAGTTCTTTTCTTTCTGTGTTAAATAACTTAAAAAAAACTCTTTCCTCAAAGTCATTGCAGCATTATTTTGAATTTTCCGTACTATGTTCACTGCTCAGATCTGCCTTATGTGATTCTATGTGAAGACCCACTGGTAGCATCACTTATGCCCCAATCTCACAGCCCCTCTATAATTGCTCCTCCAGGGTTCACCGTGTGTGACATGCAGCCGATACTTCACCACAGTCCTTGTAAAAGTCTCCAAAGCATTTAACAGTGAAGTGCAACTTCATGTAGGGACACCTGGTGGTACGAAGAAACCTTGGACTGGCGATATTTAACATGACAACGTTCGATTTTTCACCCTCCCTCACTTCTTTGCTACTTTTTAACATCCCACTCCCATGGACAGGCCCAATTTACTATCCAACCGTCCAGAGCTCACGCACTCAGTGTATGTTCTGTAGTGCACATGCTCCAACTTGGCATTTGAGCCAACTTTTTGGGGATATTGGGGGAAACGCAGTGTTTTCTTTGGAGAGACTTGGATTGTTTTGTATCTTTTTTTGGTGAAAACATGAGATACTGGACTTTGAACAGATTCTTGATGGTTTTGGTAATTCAACACTGCACATCTGAAGGTAGGGTGGCGCTTCATTAAAGAGTCTTTTCTTTGTTTACCTCAAACCACAGCTTGATTTTTGTTTTTGATATACATCCAATAAGTTTGCTCTTACATTCTGTGATAATGTGAGCAAACATCCCGAGTTAATTAATGGATGACTGATTCAGGCTGTGACTAAATGAGGGAACATGTAAGAATGACAGAATGAAAAGTAGCTCTTTCTATTTCCCTTGATTTGATTTGTGGTTGTAATGCAGCATCTGACAAATAACAACAATTAACATGTTTAGTCATCATCATCCTTTAATTCTTAGTCTGAAATAACAAACACACACTTCAGGAATCCAATTTTATAACCAGGTTTTCTATTAATTACTGATTATGGCTTCAGTAAAGCCTCCAAAATCCTTGATGCTGTCTCCATAGGCGTGTCTACCCCCATCCAGTCCTCCACTGAGGTCAGCTACCAAGGGGGCCAAACATTACACCCGGAACCAGAGTTACCTGCTGCAGAGACGGTGCCAATAGTGTCGCCTCCCAGCCTGAAAGATGTGCAGCAGGCCGTGCAGGAAGCCTCAGAGCAGGTGGAAGGTCGAGGGGCAGAGGATGTGTTGAAGGAGCTGCTGGAGAGGGTGGTGGAGGCAGCTTTGGGCCAAGCAGAGGAAGGGAGTGAAACAAAAGATGAGGTGGCAAGGCAGGCAGTGGTTGAGGAGGAAACACTGGGGGTTCAAAGAGAGGAGACTGATGCCGAAGCAGAGGGTGACATTTTGGAGCAACCAGTTGAGGATGAAAATATTGATATTGAGGAAGGGTATGCTGGTTCTGTGGAGAAGCAGGAGGACGTAGAGGCAGATGTCTTTGAAGATGAAGCTGCAGAGGGGAAAGAAGTTGTCCAGGGAGAGAGTGAACCAGCAGCATCTTTGGAAAAGTCCACAAAAAGTCTGGAGACTGGAGTTGGCAAAGAAGAGGGTTTGGAGGTTACCACTGAGTCATTAGGAGCTGAAATCAGTCAGGAAGACGCTACGGAGGTAGAAGAGCCAGACAAGGATTTAGAGGGAAGTGAAGCAGGAGATGAGGACAGCAGGGAACAGGATGTGTTGTCAGTAGAAAAAAAATCTGCTGAAGCAGAAATAGAAGATGGAGAGGGAACTCCAGTTGCTACTGAGGAGGCAGAGGGTGGACAACCCGATCAGGAAACATTAAACGCAGCTAAACCTAGCCTCGGAGTAGCTGAGGAAAAGCAGGTAGGTAATGGCTGGGGAAAAGAGGTAGTTCTGAGGGAAGAAATTCAAATAGATGATACAGAGGATGATTCAACAGTGCTACCTTCTAATGATTTTGAGACAAAGACAACACAATCTGTTGTAGGAGAACCGGTAGATGAAGAGGAAGGGGTGAGAATAGGGGACGATACTGAGGGGCCTACAGAGGAAGAGCAAGGTCATTTAAAGGAAGAAGGAACTGAAAACGAAGAAGGAGGTATAAAGTTAGGGGGGGAAGCAGGAGGTGAAAGAGAAGAAGATGAAAACAAGGAAGAATCAGTAACATTGGCTGATGACGAGGATGAAGAAAAAACAGGAGAAGATGCTTTGGAGGAGTCACGTGATAATGATGAAGAGACTCAAGGTGAGATGTGTGATAGTCCAACAAAGTTACAATTGTGTTATTATAGCAATCTGGTGTAAATACGTAACACAAAGGATCTTGTTAAAATGAACAGGTGGTTTGTTCATAAATGTGATCCACTGGGACACAAACTACTGCCTCTTCAAGCATCAGTGAGGAAATATGTCTTGTATGAGCCTGTCCATGTATCAGATGTTCTCCTTTACAAGCCACAAAGTGGTTGGATGGTGCAGTAATATACATTGCTTTCAACCAAGTCAGACAACCAGATTGCACAAGTCTTTCTCTTCATTCAGTAAAACAACACAGTTTGATCAGAACACAACAAGAAATCAATATTTTATGACAAAATGTTCTCACTTTCTGACTGTGTTTCGGCAATAACATCACATGGCTAGAGTTATTCTTTAAAAATACTCGGTAAGAGTTCAAAAAAGAAAGAAAGAAAAAATGTGACGATCAAGACTGCAATATATTTGTTGTATTTTGCCAGAGCCACTTAATGGACGTCATTTTGAAACTTTGCATATGTTTGCTCCTGTGACCACTAAAGACCACTAATTCTGGACCTTGAAGGCCACTGCCCTGAAAGTTTTAGAAATTTTCCAGTTGCAACACACCTGAGTCAAATTAAACAATGCAGGAAAGTTGCCGTCAAGGTCCGTAGTAAGGGATCCAAGGTCTATACCCATCCATCCATCATCTACACCCACTTAGGGTAGAGGCAGAACACCCCTACACTGGTTTCCAGTCCAGCAGGGTGGAATCTTTAGATAGTTTAAGTCAAATCTAAAACTGATGAGTGAAATCTTAAGCTTGCCAATAGATCAAAATGTCTTCAGCATTACTTTCTAAAGATCATCCAATTATGGGCCAAATAAAGATTAATTGATGGTATTTGTCTTTATACTGTATATTCAGTGGCATTAGAGTCAGAAGCTTTATGATCAGCAATGAACTGTCAGCCTCAGACTACTCTGACTAAGCAAACATTCTAAATTGGGAATACAAGAGATTAAGTGCAGTTTATTGACATTCATTACCTGCTCATTTTTAATTAAAACAAATATGCTGACAATTTGTTTTAGAGTAGGTATGCAGTCTGCATTACCAATAAGTTTGAAAAATTACTTCTAAAAAGAACTTGGCAGAAAGCAGAAAATGTTCACTCACTGTGTATTAATGTATTTCCTGGCTTGCTTTTGCACTTATATTATGATTTCACATTATGTTCTCAGCAACATGTCTATGCATTATTCTAGATTCCATAGGTCCACTTGAAAAATCCTATACCTTGCCTCTTGTCTTAATTTTCATATGTGTGTCACATACCAAACCTCTCTCCTAGAGATACCGGTGATCTCCGACCCACAGCCTGAGGTTGGCAGTGAAGCCCCCATCCAACAGAGCCGAAACAACAAGTCTGCCACCCCCGAGCCATCCCTTCAGGAGATGGAGAGTCAAGAAAATACCCTTGGTTATAAGATATCTGACCATGGTAACAAGCTCATCATCTCTCATCAATCTACATTGGATGATTTTGAGAATAATGATCTAGCTGAACACACTCAGGCAGAAGGAGACGAACAAGGGGAGGCTGATGAACTGGTGGAAGATATATCTGTGATCACAGGTAAAACAGAAGGTAAATTAATTCAACAAGGTTTTCTTTCATTTCAAATGCAGATTTTAATACATACACTTCTGTAGTAACTTGAGAACCAGATCTCAGGTTATTGGTTGTTTGAGATATAGATTCATCTAATCTGAATCTATTTCAGACTGAAATTGCAATGTTACAAAAGAAAGAGAAAAAACATCAGAGGAAAATTAAAAAAATATACAAATGCTTTCTATGCTGAACCCACTTAACAAATATTCAGGTCAAAAATAGAAAAAAGAGAAAAATATGAATGTTATATTAAAATATACAATTTTAAGAATAATATCCAGGCGAAATATGAATTATGGAAAAGGGGAATTTATTTTCCATTTCATAAAGTGCTGCAGCAGGTTATTTGTTTAATGTTGTTGGTGGAAGAAAAGACAAATGGAGAGACCATCCTGTTTTATTGATCCTGATTGATTATTTTCTGCCTAATTAAGCATGAGACATGCATATACCTTATACACCTGTATGCATCACACACAGGCTTATTCAAAAACTTTAGTCAAAAACAGTACAGCTATGAAACAAACAAACATTAACAATCAAATAAAAAGAAAACTATATTTGAATTCCTTTTCTGGGATAGTGTATTGTATAAAGATGATTTAGCAATCTCAGAGTTGCTCCTTCTTTTGTGCATTTGCAGGACCATTAATTTAGCTGATTCTAATGATAATTGCACGAGGTTTATTGTTTCTTTTTAAGAGGGATTTTTTACATCAAATCTGGCTGCACCGTTCTTCAATTGCTCCTGATTTTTCCCCTCTCTGCTTTAATATGTCTGTCTAGAGACAAATGAGCCAGATCTGGAGCCATGGAAGATTGGAGCCATATTTGCTGCAGTCTTCCTGGTTTTGGAGACGATAGTCATCATTATTTATATTCTCAAATGTCAAAACCAAAAAAGGTAGGTGTGGACTTTTTTTCTGTGTATTCTAGCTTGCTGGTCTTGGTGAAGGAGCATATCAGGCTCAGCTTTCTCTCAATCAATAAAAAATGTATTAGATTAGTTTACAGGGAAGTGTCTTCATTGTTAGCCTGTGTGTGATTTTCTCTTTCTTTGACTGCCAGTAAGACATATTCAAAGAACTTGTCTTCATGCCCTCCATGTTTTCCACAAAGTAAAAATCTGCTTGAGTACTGCTAACTTCTTGCCAATGTTATTTCTTGTAGCCTGCCATCTTGGTTATTTTGGAAGGCTTGGCTATATTTTACATCCAACAGCCTAAAACAAATATTTCCCTTACACTCCAAACTAAAATACAGTGTGCCATGATTTGATGCTCTGACTCATTATTTGTAAAGCAAACTCTGTTTACCCCATGAATATGAATATAAATAATATGTACTCTGTTTTCATGATATATTCCACCACATCCCAGTGCTTATTTTTCTAATAGCTGAAATAAGACATCTGATTGCTAGCTGAAGGACCAATAAGACTACAATAACAGATGGACTCACAGCAGTGCTGGTACATGATTGCCTCTGATGTTTCCCAAGCTGCAGTTAACATTTCAACACTGACAGATGAGGAAATGAAGAGGAAGGGCTCTTAATCTGTTTTCCCTCTGTGTTAACAAAAAGAGAATCTTCTGTGCTCAGTAACCTGCTTTCCTACACTTTATTATTTTTCAAAATGGTTCAGAAGAGCAACGGTATTCACAGCATTAAAGGGACATTGTTCATGTGTTTGTGTGTGTGTGTGCAGGGCCCCGGTCCTGCCGCGGGGATGTGAGGAAGGGTGTGTGGAACCAGAGGCCGCTACAGCAGGCGACTGTAGTGACGACACTTTGCCGGCAGGCAATGGAGACGCTCAACAGTATGTTCACGTTCCCAAATGTCTGTAATCATGGCTGAGAAACATAAAGAGTATAAATATACAGTTGTCAGCAAAATGATCACTTTTATTATTGTTATACCCTTCCATTAAATAAAAGGCAAAGTTATTAATAGCAATTTAAATAACTCGAGACTGAAAAAAGTAACGATTAATATAAATTTGATCAGTTAAAATTTATTAAAGCAAGACGTTGTTTTTTAATTAATTTGAAGTAGTAATAAAAGTCAAACATAAAATACAATCCTGAACCGATGACAGCATTTTTCTGATGAGCAGTGGGCCAGACTACCTGTCAACAAGTGTACAAGCCTGATGGAGAGTTACAGAAAACATGTGATTGCTGTGACGCTTCAACGGACTGCTCAATAAAATATTAGCTGTGAGTCATGTAACATGAATTCATTTCTCATATTTTTTATTATTGTTTTCTTAAAAAATATTTCTAATGAACCATATTTCAAAAACAATGTCATGATTTTCATCAAATTCATTATTTCCTCTGTAAGTTTCAGCTTATTTTAGTGGCAGCCGTTTTTTTCCTTCTTTGATGGAAAGGTATGAGTTATTTTGCTGACATCTTTAGATGTTTATGACTGATCCCCCCAAATCTTTCAAGAGCTGAGAATGCTGTCCACCACATTAGCCTTAAAGCTTTGATAAATCAAACATAAACATGTGTTATTCAGCATTTTGCAGATTTTATCATAGATCATCTTTCTCTCTCTCTCTCTCTCTCTCTCTCTTACTGTCTCCATCTGTGGGTGACTTTCTGCCACCATCAGTATGGTTTTACTGTATCAGTCTCCTTGTTGAAAGTCAGTCTTCCAACCGTCAGCTGACCAAGTACTGCAAACTGACCTGCAGACTTGTGGTTCATGGAAACTGCCACTTGTGTGCTTCTCAGCTGATTACCTCTGGGCTCTTTTGTAGCATACGTGCTCAGGATTCTGATCACTGCATCACATGAAAGAGAGAAGTAGTGAACCCAGAGTATTACTGGGTAAAACCATATTTTTTTTCTAATAAGACTAGTAGCCTCAGATCAGTAATAAGCTGAAGGTGCATGTGCACACAGTTACCATGTAAAAGATCACAACAAGCAGAAGTCAATGAGATATGAATTTGTGTATAAATGCTGGTTTTAAACACAAATATAAACTGACTCTCAACTTAAGGTGACTGTATTTGTGTTGTATGACCAAAGGCAATAATAAACCAACACTGAATTATGAAAGAATAAATAAGGCCACCATGGAATGTGTTCATGTTTCGAGAATCATAAGGAGACATTTAATGTCCTTGTATGTATTATCTCTTAAACTTCAATAAAAGGACAACTTTTTATGTTTACTATGGGGTAAAAAGACAGTATGCCAGCAAGCAAACTTAGTAACACAATTATGAGAAGAATTAAAAGTGACAGGAAAATCTTTTTGCCTATGATTATAGCATCAAAAATGAAAGAAAACACTTTGAAAATTTGTTTATTTAAGAATAATTGATTAATTAATTATTTAATTGTCATTTAACAAGCATCCTAGCACAACATTTCTTCCAGTACAACCCATCCAAGGATGAGGGGGAAAAAACGAAATACGCAGTGTAAAGATTAAATAAATTTAAAAAAAACACTCCTCAGTGATCAGACAGGCATAGCTACAGAGCAGTGCACCTGGTATTATTGCAATATTATTAATACATTATTGCAATCTAATCACAAATCTCTGTTAAGCTTTATTAAACACTTATGAGTGGTCAGTGTGAAACTACAGCACTCGAAAGCAGAAAAGCGTGAAAGTAAAATAAATTAAATGTAGTAATTGAGTGATGTGCTGAATAACAGGGGAGTACTGGAAGGGATGTCTTTCCAAAGACAGTATTTGAAATAATTCTAATAAATTAGCAATAACACAATATTCAAACTCTTGTTCTTCTTTTGCATCCTATATTGCACCGTCTTTGGGATTTGGTAGGTCAATTTGTAATGTCTGTTTTGGGCTTATAGCTGCATTTGAGTTTTACTGATGCCCAGCCCTCAGGCAGGTTAACTGAACTTGTAATCTCATTACTGCAGAACAGGCTAGATGTGGCAACATACATTGTGCATGTAGATTTCTGCACTGAAGCTATATTAACAACTAGGAGCAATCAGAGAGCACAAACCTCTGTCAAGTCTTAGGGTGACTCACCTGAGCCAAACCCCAAAAGACCCCAGTACCCTCCAAGTACCTCTATATTATGAATGTTCTAGATCCAAAACATCAACATGATCCGGGTCAAACAATTTTAGAGTCTAACATGTACAGTACCTGTAACTAGAAGACGGCCTGCTGCTGTGTTTTATAACATTTTGGACATGGCTGCAGTGAATCCATGTGTCCCCTACTGGAGCTGCATCAATGCCAGAAGGACCTGCTGTGCGTTCATTATTGAGCTCTCCAAGTGTGATTCAATAAATGATATCAGCTGACATCCAGCACTCTGTTTCCTTCCTATTACAGTACATTAAACAATGCTTTCTTTCTAATCATTCCCCCCAAATGATTAATTAAAAATATGAATACGTTAACAAATGGGTTTAATTTAGTTGTATATGAGCTGATAAATTAATGTTGAAAGCTGGGAAGTATTTGACTCTTTCTATTTGAAATATAGCCTGAAATTATCCCACATGCTGATCAATTACTTATTTTGTCATTGAAGCTTTGTCTACTTATGAATGATAAAAAGGATTTAAAGGGGAAAAAGGAAACATTACTGTCCATAAATGTTACCTTTATCATTTTTAAAAGAACTCTGTGTGGCCTGTTGTCATAATGACCCCCTATGGTGGTTCTAGGGCAGGAATGCCCAGGTCCAGTCCTTGAGAACTACTAACCTGTTATTTTTAGATGCATCCTTTCTCCAACACACCTGAAACAAATAAAAGACTCGACCAGGCCTCTGCAGAGCTAAATGAATTGCAGATAAAGGAATTCAGGTATATGACAAGGGATGCATTGAAAACTTTCACAATATGGACTTGGGCTGTTTTAGGGGGTTATTGGGATGTTGCGATTGTAGTTTTAAGAAATATGTTGATTATTTTTTTAATTATGCTACTACCAGACAAAAAGACAGACAGAGAAGCATTAGCTTACTGTGTTTCACTGGCCAAAATATATCTTTTTCAATATTCCACCAAACAGAAGGTATTGAGTTTTTCCTTGCAACACAAGGGATAATACCGTGAAACATGAAATCTGAGAGAAATATCCAGACATGGTATGCTGTACTTTACAATCAGCCACATAAACTTACAGCAAGTTAGGTTTGTCTGTTTTGAAGAATGATAGAACTTTAATGTTCATGGACCGATAAGACATACATACTAGCCCCCACCATCTTCTCCTTTGGGATTTGAAGTGTTATTTCACTGATAACTTTGAGTTTCCAGAGCATTATCAGTTAATATCAGTCGTAAACAAGTCTTGTTGCCATGTAGACACAGGATAACAAGTCTTGAAAGAGCAAAATTAAAAGCAGAAAATCCCATGTGCAGGACAGCCTTTTGACCAGCATGAAAAAGCCTCCTGGACAAACCAAAAATGACAGCCAATGTTTAAAATAAAGATGGCTACAGTACAAAAATCACGAGAGCTCAGACAGAGGCAGCAACTTTTTGCATTCTAGAACGACAATCTAGAATGATCTAGATCTAGATCAAACAACACTATTTTGTGTCGACTGGTCTTGTAGTCTTCCTATCTTATACAATGGTAGTTCTGCTTCCACAAAATATTACCTTTTCATTTTTTTTAAACATTGCTCCATTACAATTGCAGAGTGTTTGCTAACTATACTGTCCTTTCTGTTAGGATATCTATGCTTGAGCCGATGGATGTGGCTTCAACCCTAGCCAAACAAAAGGAGCAGCAACAAAATGACCTAGCGATAGCCATGTCAGACCTATCGCCCAGCTCCACACAGGAGTTAACCAATGCTGGCCTGGAACCAGACCCCTCTCAAGACCTCAGTAGTTCCATAGAGGGAGTCTAAATCTTCGTCTGTTCCTACTGTCTAAATAAACCCTGAAAGGCCACTTTCAAATGTGCACTCAATCTCACTTTGCCTTCCATTGATGCTCATTCTCCAACACCAAAGCTAACTGAACCAACCAACTGCATTGGATTTTGGTTGTAGTAACAAGTGTATAAGTATGACATTTATGTCTTGTGCATATAGCTGTGTATCTGTCTGTGTGTACATGTTAACAGAGAGTATGAGTTGGGGTAACACTTTTTGCATGTATGAATGTGTGGGTGAGCGAAACACTATTAAAAAGCTATATTCTGTACATGTGTCTGCAGGTGTTTGCCAGTGTGACAAAGTTATGAGTCTAGTTTGATGTTTGTTAAGTCTTAAGGCTGCAATGGAATTGCTGAGAAATGTTTTTCATACTGACTACATCAGTGATGCAACACAAAGCTGCAAAACAATGTAATAGCACGAGGAAAGTGAATGATCTGAAGTGTCTCATTAATCTCCACAGCACCAGCCTAAAAGAAAAGAAAAGGTTTTTTTTTTCTTCATGGCTGGCATGAGGTTTAAAACTTGATTTTATTTGTACTCATTGTAACTCTCTTCCTTTGTGTTACAGCTTGACCAAAAACCAATTAAAATGTTAATCTTCAAAATACTTTTGTTTTGTTCATCATTCCTTCCAAAATGGTATTTTACACTTTTCGTGCACGTATCATGAATTTCTGTCCCCCAGTCACCTGCCTGTCTGCCTCCTCAAATAACAACCCATTGTTGTTACTCAACTGTAAAAGAATTTTCTTGAGTGTGACTCCAACATGAATGCTATCTTGCAGTCTTTTCTGCAAGAGATCACACAGGCTGCCGTCATTTGAGCAATGATCACAAGGCTTGTGAATGAACGTTTGAGAAAGAATTCAAGAACCCTCAAGTGTTGTGTAGCCTACTGTGTGAGGCAGCATATTTGTGCATTTGTGTGAACGTGCTTACAAAATGTCCGGTCATGTGCTCAAAAGCTATTTAAGACAGAAGAGGGAAGTTGCCGACTCTTGGGGGGACTGCAGTTTTTTCAGACAGAGGAGCAGCATGCACAGTCAGAGGTAGGGGCCACATTAAAATCACTCTTATTAAATTTCTTACAACCTAATAAAAGCAATGAATGTGGCAGCCAGACCATCATTCTGCTGTCATGATGTGGGTCAGGACAGGTTTAAAAAATAAATAAATATATATATATATATAAATAAATAAATATTTCAAATAATAATAACAATGAATGCATATATATCAATGTCAGATGTGTTTCCCATTGTGCACAGTATTTTATTTTAGCTGTTATTATTACAGTTTAGTTGTAAAATAATTGCTTCTTCTGCAAAAATGTTGCTCACTCCATTCTTTCCTTCCAAAAACTTCAAAGAACAAAGCAAATCTTGCATCTAAAAATGTTAAAAGAAATGATCTATTACAATCTACTGTTTAAAGCATATCTGAAATTGTAGGAGTTATAAACTAATGGTTTTGTGAATTATGAATGATGCTTTGCAATGTCCGCAAGGCCATCTAAGAACAAAAAAGTTTCGGTGTAATGCTGAAACTATTGGCTTTAACAAAAGAATACAATCACAGTTGGTTTTCTTAGATTAATCAAGGGCATGTTGGTTGTGTATGACATTTTTTGCCTCTGCTTATTAAATATGTTCTGGGATAAAAACAGAAAAAACTGATGGAAGGATTAAAAACAACGGGCTAAATTATATTCAATTAAAACAAAGATCCTTCCCTTTTCCATCCTGTTTAAATTACCCTAAATCGCCCTTTTTCACATTCCTCCCTGGCTTGCGTTAGCATGTGGAGAGTGGGTCTCCTGGTGGTGACTTTTTCCGCCAGCCTAGTGCTCGCCCAGTTCCCCCGGGAGTGCACCACTGTGGAAGCCCTGCAGAGCGGCCAGTGCTGCCCATCTCCAACCGGGGCAGCAGGGGACGAGTGCGGTGCCAGCACAGGAAGAGGGGAGTGTGTGACCATTGCTGCTGACACCCGCCGCCACGGGCCCCAGTACCCCTACTCTGGGCGTGATGACAGAGAGAGGTGGCCACTGAGATTTTTCAGCCGCACATGCCAGTGCAACGGAAATTTCAGTGGCTACAACTGTGGGCGATGCAGACACGGGATGACGGGACCAAACTGTGATCAGAGAATTTCTGTGGGTAAGAGAACAGATGCTGCCGGATCCTGAAAATTGAAGACATCTTCTAATGTCTTTCTCCTGCTGTGCTCTTTAAGATTTCACAGGTCCTATATCAGCCAGGGGAGTTTAGACAGTATTTTCAGCTGGAGAAAAGGGAATGTCTATGTTAAATTTTAATAACATTCCTTTCCGCTACACTCAAAACCACTCACTCCCTGTTTATCTTCTGTCACATCATTAACCCCTCTGCAGTAAGGAGGAACATCATGCAGATGAGCCCAGCTGAGAAGCAGGCATTTGTGAACGCTTTGGACCAAGCTAAGAGGACCGTCCACCCTGAACTGGTCATCTGCACAAGAAGGTACCTTAAGATAATGACATAGTGATGTGAGTGTTGGAATTTGTTATTTTTTATTTCAAAGAAAAGATTCTTTCCTAAAAAGACAGTTTTTGCATAAATGGTCAATGTTGGCAATACAAATATATGCATTATAGATAGTTGTAAACCTATGCTGTCCATTTATTTACATGCAGCAAAAAAACATTTACTGTGAAACGTTTCTTTAACATGCAAGCAGAAGTATTCTACATGGCACTAGCCCTACATAAAACTGTGAAAAACCCCTTAACAGCTGAGGATAGTAGTAGATTCATTTTGAGGCAAGTATCACCAGCAGGTAGAGAAACCCATTTAGCCTCCTAACAAAAACCTCTTTTTTGCTACAAGGCATTAATTTGTAGTTAAGTTTCCTTTGGCAGCTACATCGTAGAATAAGACGTATATGCAGTACGATATCTACTTAGCATGAGCTGGTTCACTTCAAATCTATCATGAAGTTTTGAGGGAAAAGAACCATTTTGAGCTTCCTATCTATCTTTAGGTACCAGGAAGTGTTTGGGCCTGATGGCAACACCCCGCAGTTTGAGAACATCACCATTTACAATTACTTTGTCTGGAGCCACTACTACTCTGTCAGTAAGACTTACCTGGGACCCGGCGAGGCCAGCTTTGGAGGAGTGGACTTCTCCCACGAGGGCCCAGGCTTTGTCACCTGGCATCGCTTTCACCTGCTGCAGCTGGAGAGAGACATGCAGGTGAGCTGGAAGACAAAAGGGGGAGGGACACAGTGCATGAATATGTTTAAGGATAGAGTTGGGAGGTAGAAGCGATATGGAACAAAGAAGAAAACACGTGGAGGATAGTTGAATAGAAAAAGAGAAAGAATCAGATTGAAGTGCTTAGCTTCAACAGATCCTCTACACAGATGAAGCAACCCATCTTTCATCTGAGCAGGACATGCTGGGCGACACCAGCTTTGCCCTGCCCTACTGGAACTTTGCCATCGGCGGCAGCGAGTGCGACATCTGCACTGACGACCTGCTGGGAGCGAGAAGCTCTTTCGACATGAGCTCCATCAGCCCCAACTCCGTGTTCTCACAGTGGAGGGTCATCTGCGAGAGCGTGGAGGACTACGACACCTTGGGCACAGTCTGCAACAGTAAAGACAGTCTCACACACACTCACTTTACCTCGCTGTTAAGCCAAGCGGCTATACAGCATCAGCTCAGCTGCATTAAAAGAGGGCAAAGAACTCATAAAGAGAACATGCAGAACATAAGCAGCTATAAATAATACCTTGCAGCTGTTGTGCTAAATTCAGTGCTGCTCACTGTTAGTGCTGTTTGTTTGAAACGCCCAACACTCTACTTGTCAGACTTAGCCTTGTGGGTTGCTTTGAGTATCTACTTTACATCTGAGTTCCAACAGGGTGAATTCATAATGGGTCATGAGTTTTAGCGTAGAATAAGGGGACGCTTGTGCCGTAATATGTTAATACTGTGTAAGCTAGGCAATGTGATTAGATTTGTAGGGATTGGCAATCATTCCACGCCGGCACCAGATTAGACAAAACTTCTTCCTTTTGGCTTCAAACAAACCAAATTTTTATGGCTCATTCTTTTTGGATTACATCCATAACTAAGATTTCTTTTGTTTTTTGCTGTTCAAGACCAGAAGTCCCTCAAGAGAGATGCTTTCTAATAATGCATGATTAAGCATTTAATGACCGATTAATAGCAGAATAAGCTAGTGACCACTGTTGGACTGATTTGTCTTTCCTTGTCCTTGGAGAGTCGTAAACAGGTCTGGCGTTCCCAGCACTAATAAGCAACAACCCCTAAAATGGGTTAGAGAAGGGGTGTTGGGGGGTGGGTGGTGGGGGGGGTTGCCTCATTTGTGCATCTGCTTGTTGAAGACAAGAATCTAGCAGTCTAGTGCTTCCTTTGATCTGAGGGAATAATCTTCAAACACAGAGACATCTCCGTTATGTAGCCCTGTGATTGTGAGTTGGAGCGAAACCACACAACCCCCCCCCCCCCGAAAAGACACGGATCCCAATGCAAAAGAAAATCTTAAGTCACAAAGCTCTTACTTGCTTCAGCTGACTCTTACTGAAAAATTAAACAATTTAACTGCCATGCTGTCATGTTTAAGACTGATCAAACGAGTCAAATATTGCAGACGGAATTAGAGGGTGGTTAAATAATATACAACTTTTATCATCCTATCTTTCTCTAGAGAAACTACTGTACGAGTTGATGCTTTGCTGATGTGTGAGTTTCACTTGAGTTAGGTGACTTTACTGCTGATCCTCAGTCCCGTCTTTGTCAATCAGGCACAGAGAGCAGTCCCATCAGGAGGAACCCGGCGGGCAACGTGGCGCGGCCCATGGTGCAGAGGCTGCCGGAGCCCCAGGACGTGTTGGACTGTCTGGAGCTCAACACCTTTGACACTCCCCCTTATTACTCCACCTCCTCAGAAAGCTTCAGGAACACCATCGAAGGTGTGCGACTATGAGATGTGGTTGAAGTTTAACATCCTTCCGTCAATCAGAGGAAGAATGTTGAAACTGATTGCTCACAAGATGAATAATTCTGGGTGACAGTACAGATGCAAACTCAAGCCAGCAACTCTCCCTCACTCATTCCTCCACCCACATGCACATATGGTTAGCTCCAACACAGCATTTGCTGTTCCTAAGTTTGGTAAATCTGGAGCTTTCAATCCCTTTTCCTTTTTTTTTTTCTTTAAAAAAACAACAACTTATAAACATTCATTGTTCTTTGTTTTCAAGGCTACAGTGCCCCCCAGGGGATATATGACCCTGTAGTCCGCAGCCTCCACAACCTGGCCCATCTCTTTCTGAACGGGACAGGCGGCCAGACTCACCTGTCACCCAATGATCCCATCTTTGTCCTGTTGCACACCTTCACCGACGCAGTCTTTGACGAGTGGCTCCGCAGGCACCAACCAGGTACTGTAAACAGTTTGATACGCAGCCAAACATGGTAAGAGGACTGATATTAAAAAAACAAATAGAGTGGTGACAAGTGGTCCCTTCCTGCAGGTGAAATTGTTTACCCCGAGGAAAACGCTCCCATTGGGCACAACCGCAGATTCAACATGGTTCCCTTTTGGCCTCCTGTCACCAACGCTGAGATGTTTGTCTCAGCCCCGGAAAACCTGGGATACTCATATGAGGTCCAGTGGCCAGGTGAGCATCACACATACACGCACATGAACCCACAAAACCCAATGGCCCCTTTGTGACTCCCACCTCTCCTCCTGCTCCCATTGCAGTCCGTGCCCTCACCCTCTCTGAGATCATCACGGTGGCTGTGGTGGTGGCAGTGGTGGTTGTGGCTGTGCTGGGCGGTGTTGTTGGCTGCGTGGTGCGAGCTCGCTCTCAGCGCTCAGCTGAGGCCCTGGAACCCCTGCTGAGCGACACTTTCCGGCGTTACTCAGAGGATGACAGGAGGCTGGATAAATCACAGTCTGTCGTCTGATTCCATAAACGTTTCTGAGAGGCCTCGACATTTTTATGCATTTCTTATGCCTTTTTTTGTAATTCACCAATTTCCCCCTAATAAAGTTGAACTGGTTTTAACCCCAGAAAATGTGTCTGAGTTTATCTGTGACAGAGTTTAGGGCTAGCAGGGTCATCTGGAGCATGGGCAGGATTACAAACAATCACTCAAAGGTCAGACTCATTGAAAGTGTTAATGAAAGTATAAATAGTTACTGTCCCTTTTGGTCTGATGCAAAACATAAAGGGAAGAAATGGTTTTGCCTCTTTCTAAGCTGCTAACAACATTGCGATACTTTATTCGTGCAGACGATGTGAAAGATGAATGGATAACACCATTTAGCGTTTGAAGCTTGTGTTCACATTGCATTCATTCTGTTCATTAACTGGGTCCATGGTTATGTAAAACCCAAGCAGGCCTGGGTAAACAAACCACAGACTGGTCTTATTGCAGGCCTTTTTGCTGCAGGTGCAAATTTGTTTGTCTCCAGCCTCAGGCCATCTGGAAAATCACAACACTCAATGTTAATCTTCTAACCAGCGAGATGATATAAGCAGTGCAAGGCTCCATGTGCTCATAGCAGCACACACACCCCCTCATGTGGACAGACTGAATTACTACAAGTGGAGCAAAGCATTTCTTGGGTTTACTTATTAACAGACAGCAATGTGTACGTTAACAGTTAACAACGTAATTAACAGTTTCAAACGTGCGTGTTTCAAATTGAGACTGATAGGCATGTTGGGTAAACAAAGATCGTCTTGAGCCTTTTGTTTCAGGACTCCTAAACATTCTATTTTAAAAAAAACGTCAGCATAATGAGGCCAGACCAACACTGACCAATATTAGGCTAACGCTCACTGTAGAAGGGTCTATAATCTATCAAATAATTCCTCAAAAGATACACTAATGATTACAATATATTCAGAAAGCTGCTATACATCTGACACACAATAGTTTGCCTTGTTTGTAGCCCTTTATACATATATAATTCCTTTTAGAAACCCTTTACGAACATTTAACAACACTCATGTGGTGTGACGGACAATTTAGCAGAGATCAAATGATCAAATAGTATCTTTAAGCAGTTTGTTTGAGCAGCATGTCACAAAGGCACAAAATTAATTTATAGTTAAAAGGCAAAGAAATAGTAGTAACATGTAAAGTACAATATTGGCATATTTCTGAATGCTCTCCAATGTGTCTCACAATAAAATGAGGAAACTGGACGAGGACAAAAAAGTGGCAGGAGCAGATGAAAAGTATCTGTTTGCACACATTTTTATACATGTCTCCCCTTGAAATACACAAAAAAGTAAGTGGCGGCTTTTGAGTGCTTTCATACAGTGTTGTTCCTAAGAAGGAAGAGTGCAAGTTATGGAAGAAACAAGAGAAACAATGAAAATGTGTGACCTTTTTCTAATCTTTAAGAAAATATCCAGCTTCTGTTTTATAGTCTGATTACGCCGTCAGACCACCTGACTTGGCTTTTTTCCACACTAGGGCGTTCAGCATGTGATATTTTTAATGCCATGTTGCATTTTTAGAGGTTTAAAGCTTGCCTGAGCATAAACGCTATGTCC
Source organism: Craterocephalus amniculus (assembly GCA_036024015.1). Taxonomy (NCBI): domain Eukaryota; kingdom Metazoa; phylum Chordata; class Actinopteri; order Atheriniformes; family Atherinidae; genus Craterocephalus; species Craterocephalus amniculus. The sequence goes on along the minus strand of JAVQJG010134722.1, from coordinate 8,286 downwards.
CCAGCTTTTTCTCAGGGGATTTGGGTGGTGAAGATGCAGCTTTATTTAAATAATTCATTGGTACACATTGCATCTTACAGAGTAGGCTTTTTTTAAGCCTAAGTAAGGAAAAATATCCATGTCAACAAAATATAGTTTTTAATTTCAGTTTTGATAGAAATTCTGGGAATCATAATGTTTTTCTTTTATCTAGAAATACAGAAAAATTTAATACAAACATGAATGAAATTGTGCCCATAAATTAAACCTGTTTGGAGAGAAAATTGGTCCTTTTCTAAATTCCAAAGAATTTAGAAACACGTAACAGTTAGTTTTTAATATGCATATTGCCTTTCCAGTTCAATAAGAACGGAGCTGCTTTAAACTTCCTTATCTGGAGGATTTTCAGGGCTTTTCTGCTGTAACCGCATGACTGAGTGTAATTATTTTTTTTTGCTTTAGGCCATGACACTGAGCAAAATGAGTGACAGGTTTGCATGCCTCTCTGTGCTAAGTTTCCAATCAGTCCAGCTCATTTGCCAGTGACAACCTAGGCTCATTGTTGAGGAATGACACGAAGATAGTTTCACTTCAGCTTAGCCAAAATGAACTGTAAGCCGTCACTGTGTACAGTAGTTGCCTTGAGTCTTCCTGCTGGGTTATTTTTGTCCTTCTTAAAGAGGAGCAGGATTTTAAGACTCAGCACTGGACTAATTTAGTCAGGATTGGCATTTTTTCAGCGCAGGGTGGTATCTTGAAAAAGAGCCTCGAGGGAAGGGGTTGGTGATGAAGAGGGATTTTTTGGATCCATCACCAGTTGGCTGTTCTTTCCAAAACCATCAGGTTACACTAAAAAAGACCCGATCCTGCCGGTCTATGAAAGTCCCCCGCACAACAATCGTTTGGCCACCACTACCCTCCTAAAAGACAGGATCATTAGTGTCTTTCAAATGTGCTCTCATGAAAGTTACCTTATTTTAAGCTGCAGCACAAACTTCACTGTGGCTTTCACAGCCACATTCGAACCTGTACTGCCTACTGTAGGGTTTCCACATGCTGAAAAAAGCAGGTAAAAAGCACCGTTGGGTGGAAAAGGCATTGCTTCATTTAGTGAGCTGGAATATTTATATAAAAGTTTGAGGAGGAACAGGGCTTCAAGCTTGGTTGTAAAAATAATTAAATCAGTTTTCTTGCTTAATGAAAAAAGAAGGAAAATAGATTTTGATGCATCTGATGCGCAGTGTTGCTGACAAGAGTCCCTCTGAAATCCAATAACCTGAACTGAAGACATTAAAATGTATTTTAAATGTCAAACAACTCATATAAGGTGTTGTTATTCAGAAATGAAAAAAGCTATAATAGTGGTGTACCTGCCTGAATTTGCAGGAACATTTGCTATTTCTCCATTTTAAAACCCTCCTCATGCAGGCAGGCAAGCAATTGTTCATCTGGAGCAGGATAAACCAACCTGTGATGGCGGGGTTTCAATAAAGCTTGCAATGTGAACAGATGGCTTTGATTAATCCAGACACTCCAGACAGGATCTCCCGAGATGCTTCTCATTTCCTAAATGAGACATTTGTGTGCAAATGTATTATTTGTCAAGTTGTTGCAAGTTTCATTGGTGATTTAAGTGAAGGTTTTGTGAATTGGCTGGGAAAAAGAATGTCAACATTTTCTCTCCTGTTTCTGTTTTGGACATCTTTGTCCTTTTCTCTGGGCTTATTTCTTAATCTTTTTTTTAGAGAGCCTTTTCTCTGACTAAACCTCTCCTTTCCAATCTCCGGATTTACAATTCCATGATGTTAAAGCCGCCTGTCAAAGTGACAATAGGAACAGTACTAAATCGTGACAAAAATGTATGTGGAAATAAATTTCTCAAGGCAAGAACATTGTGTATTTCTGATTAGTTTGACAGTCACCATTAATTTACAGCCCAAAAGCTTTTTTGGGGAATTTCCTCCTCTTGCTTTACTGAAGAAAGGTTTCTTGACAGCCAGCATTCCATGGAGACAACTTCTGGTGAAGCTTCAGTGAACAGTAGATGGATCAACTGAAGATGCAGATGCATTTATTCAGGTTCTGCATCAGGTCTTCGCTGGATTTTATTTTCTATGTTTAAAAACCCTTTCAGATACTTAGTTTTTCATGCCTGCCACTTCTTCTTTAAAGCACGTCAAATTTCAAGTTTTCAGCTCATTGGGAATCATCTCACTATTGTATGTCTGTTTAACTGAGTTATTGTTGGCATTTTTTGTAGATACAGCTATAGGAATGTTGAATTCTGTTTTTAACCCTATAAAGGCAAACGTATCATATTTGATACATGCCATTTCTGAGACATTTTGCATCACTTTTTTTGGGAAAAACTTTGCTCAAAACCTTGTTGTAGATAATTTGATACTTGTCTTCTGTACCCAAATGGACATCAGGAAGCAGAAGACTGCACAATAATAATTTTGACATATCATATGATAATATATGACAGATATGCAAAGAAATATTTTGTTCATTTTTTACCCCAATTTTTTTTAAAGGGCCAAAGGAAGATCTCAGATTTTAAAAATGTGACTTCTCTCCCCATTTCCTCTAGAGCTGTACTATAAAGGATTAAAATAGGCTGCTAGTGACAGAATGCTTAAAGTTTTGTCTTTTTTGCAGTGTTGTCTTTTTTACGGGTAGATAAAACACTGGGCAATCCCTCTAATTAGAAACTTTTAATTGGCTTAAATAATTCTTTGGTACAGAATTTATTTCATTATGACATTGAATGTCGGGGTATTTTAGAAACTGGATAAACAGAAAAAACAAACACCTTCCTCTTTTCTTTCGTTTCTTTTCCTGTTAGGTACATGTGTGAATACAAAATTCTAACCTGTGAATTTGTAAATTAGCAGAGTGAGTTACAAAGTCCTACACAACGACATAACATGGGGAAGTACTGCAACCATGAGGACTACAACCTGAAACTTGATCAAATCAATTACAATGAAAAAAATAAATAAATAAATAAATGAATGTAAAACATGTATCAGAAGATTTCTAAATAAATATTGTACCTTACATGATCACAATAAATTTTTGAAGCTTCAAGAAGACAGCTGCTTAAGATTAAGACTATGAAAACACAGCTTAGCAATAAACAAGTCAAAAGCTGATGCTGAGCAGCTGCTGCAAGCAGATGTGACAAAATGCACATTTACTCCTGTATCTGCTGCTGCTACTGGATATTATTGCTTCTCATTAACATATGTTTGACATTTAACACACATCTTTAACGATTAGCATATGAGAGGGTTACGGAAAGTTAATATCCTTAAACCTTATTGCCACGTAAAAGATTGGCAGAAGCACTTGGCATGTTTTTGGTCTTAGAAGTCTCCCATGACTAGAAGTCAAAGGGCAGTGAAAATACTGCACGTGTGACATTGTGACAGTAGCTTAAACATATGAGTGTTTCTCTGGGTGATAATGCACATGCATGCAGGACTACTAAAAACTGATTTAAGCGAGCATCTCTTGTGTATGTTTTTTAAAGGAGCAGAATGTTGTGCTTATTCATGACTGTGGTGTGAAGATTCCCATCACACAAGCAGATGACTTCAGAGAAGGTTTGCACGTAAACACACCCACGCTGTGTTTGCAGTTCGAGGTTAGCTTCCCTGAAATGAAACATCTACGCTTTTACAAACTTCGCATACAGTAACTGTACTGCTCATACGTGCGTGATGCAGTTCTCCAGCAGGAAGCAATATCCCTCCGGAGGTATTTTAGTGGAATGTAATGAAAATAAAACAGTCTCAGGAGAGGACAGTGAGGACTACTGTTCCTTTTGTCTTTTTCAGGATGTCCACAGCTTCAGCGTGAGTCACACCCTCCAAGCAGTGTCCATTCACGGCAATGATCTGATCGCCACGTTTCAGCCGGCCGTCCTCTATGGCCGCCCCCTGCAGGATGCAAAGAGTCCAACGTGTGGCTACCAGATCCGTATTTCTGCAAGATCTGTATGTGTGTGGACTGCGCATGCGCATCACGTTCGCCATCTTGGAAACAGAAATACGGCAACAACAACTAGTCCAAACTGTTTGGTAAACACATTTACGTCTTCCTGGAATGATCACTAACTCAGGCCTTTTACTACTTTTATTTAAAAAGTGTAACTGTGTCGACACGTTTCCCATTTAAAACAGCTCCATCTGCTGGCCGCCTGTGGGTGGTGGTTCTGCGGGGAAGCGTGACACAGCTTCAGGATGTCATTACATCACGGTGGCAGGGCTCCTCGTCTATCCATCTGTCTGATAAGGGAAATGTTCTGAGTGCCAGTTGATTTTTTTTATATCAATGTTCAGCGTCAGTTTGTAAACAGGAAGAGGAGGATAAAACGTGCTTCTGCAACCGGGACAGAGAAAATGACAACAAGTTACGGGAAGAAGTGAAAATGCGTTTACCAAACAGTTTGGACTAGTTGTTGTTGCCGTATTTCTGTGTCCAAGATGGCGAACGTGATGCGCATGCGCAGTCCACACACATACAGATCTTGCAGAAATACAGATCTGGTAGCCACAGATCCTACTGTAAAAGGTCCGCCCGAGGCAGTGGTGCTGTTTTCTGATTTGCCCACTGGTCGGCCCGCCCACAGAAAGCTGTTACATAGATTGGTCCTGGGGATGGATGAGTTTGAATATTTCCCAGCATGCTTTGGGGCACCAATATTACTGTTCTTGCTGCACCATGAGTTAAATGTGTATGTGATGTCATGATTTACCCCCTCTTTGATGGTTCAAATAGGGCAGCATACTGAAAGTACATTGGAGAAAATGCGTTGTGAATGTGTAAATGTTATCCTTTGGCGGATTGTGCGAAATGAGAGGGTAAAGTAAATGATTCGAGCGCTTCGCGAAATTGTCTTTAGTCATGACACAAATCGAAGCTCGTAGAATCGTGATTTCGATAAGTTACAAGTTACAAACATGGAAATCCATCCATCCATTTTCTGAACCGCTTAATCCAAGTGGGTCGCGGGTGTGCTGAAGCCTATCCCAGCTGTCAAGGGGCGAGAGGCGGGGTACACCCTGGACAGTTCGCCAGTCTGTCGCAGGGCCACAAACATGGAAATACAAGTTTCAAATCATGTGTCCCTATTCTAGCTCCATATCCTTCTCAGTCTCTCAGCCTCCTCTGAATCAATTATACAATCTTCATCCTCAGTCTGACATCATTAGTTTGGACCAGCTGTGTTTTTCTGGACAGAGGATGACACCAACAGGAACCTCCGGCCTCTTGTTGAACCACACTCTCCGCCAATCAAGCTGCAACAGAGATCCTCTCCTGCAGTTTGCTATAACTGGAACACACTCAAGGCCTATGAAATGGAACATCTCTCCAGATCAGTCAGAAAAAAGACATGATCGGGAGCTGCTTCTGGAAAAATGCTGTTAGCTGAACATTTGGTGTCTACCAGAGGTTGCGTAAAGACACAGACAAAGTTTCACCTGTTACATGGGAAGGCCACAGTTTGTTGATTGAGCCATAAATAAGAGTTTATATCAGTGGAAAGCTGCCTGACTCCAAGCAAGAGCTTCTCCTGCTGTGGTCAGTCCAAAAGCTTCAACATAAATATCAACTTTCCCTTCTTGAGGAGGCCTCAAGCTGTCTAAACAATGATAGAGTAGGGGGGCAACAAGCAACATGAGGCCGTCATGGGAAAGCAGAATGCACATCTCTGGGAACAGAAGGAAGAAATAGCATTTATTTGTCTTATTCTGAGAAAAATGAACTTAGATCTTGTGTTTATTTAGATTTTTGGGATTTGTCAGGTGCAGAGTCTCACTCAAGATGCAGGCTAAAGAAGACTTTAAACTGTAACATTCAGCACAATCGTTCTGGGTGACAGTCACAAAAACACAACTGCCATAAACGGACGGACAAACCCGTTTGGTAAAACCTTAATGCCAATGTTTTATAATTCTGGACTCCTCCAGCGTAGCCCAAGATGTGTGTTGAGGTGAGTCCAACTATATCTGGCTGGAACCGTTGAACCTGCCACACCAACTCATGCTTCTTCCCCATCAGAAAGGTGACATTCCCCATCCCAGGCACTAGCTTTTGCAGCAGAGGATCAGACCGCTAGGGTCCACCCAACTCACACTACACCCAACCCCTACGGCCCTACTGCAGGGGGTAAGTCCACAGGGGGGGTGGGGGGGGGGCTATGTTATCCTTGTAGACTGAACCCAGCAAGGCCCCATGAGCAAAGCCCCAACCACCAGGCACTCGCCCCCTTGCCCCACCTACAGGCCTGGTTCCAGAGGGGGGGCCCTGGTGACCTGCACCCAGACAGGGATATCTTAGCTATCTTTTCACTGATCATAGGGGTTTATGAGCCGCGCTTGCTCTAGTCTCTCTCCTAGAGACCTGTTTCCCATTGTGGACCCTACATGGGGCATAAAGCCCCAGCAACATAGCTCCAACAAAGATCCACAGGACCCGGAAACCCCTCCACCATGGTAAGGCTCAGTAAAGTGTTTCTAGGATTCAGTAAAGTAGTCTTGTAATCCTAGCAATGCGTCACAGGGAAGAAAAGCTTAAACAACAGCATACCAAAAAACTGATCAGGACTACGTACATGATGGGCAGCAGTAGCTCAGGTGTAGAGCGCTCATCCAATGATGAGGGGGTTGGTGGTTACAATCCTGCTCCCCTTACCAAGTTTTGTTGTGTCCTTGGGCAAAACAATTAACCCTCCTTGCCTCCAGTGTTGGCATCGCTGGCGTACTCAGATGTGAGCTGCTTTGGATAAAAGCATCGGCTAAATGACTAGAATAAAATGTTCCTTTATGACATTTGGCACAGAAATGAGATGAGTTTTTCCCTCCTGTAGAATCTGTGTCTTTTCACTTGTTGAAACTTGTCGTTGTAAAAAAGCTCAGTGAACCAATCCAGGGCTAATGTTGCCAGCACAAATGACTACGCCGTGCAGTCATCATTACTACATTCACCTCCGACTTTCCACAGCCCGTAAGCCGCTGCCATCATGGTGACCTCCCCCTGAACCTCAGAAAGGGAATTTCTGATTTCTTATTGTAAATGATGATTCTTCCACACTTGACATCTGGGCAGAAAAAATGACTTCCTTTCATAGTGATTAACAGCTGAGGCTGCTGAAGCATGCAGCTTTGGTGCAAACTCCAGTCGTGCACATTTACAATATGTGCACATCTTATCTTAGTAATTCCTCATAAAGCTCATAAAGATATGTGCATGATGAATGCTGGCAGTTTCCTCACTGAAGCATACATGAAAACATAGAGGTGATCAGACGTAAAGATAACGTGGCGAGGTCCTGCACAGGTAATGTCAGCACACCCAGAACTGAGAGGAAAACATCACTTAGGTTTAATGCCTGCTCCTCATTCTCAGAGGAGCCTTGCAGGTATATTATGTTCTAACCTGAGTCGTGCCTGTCTTCTGTGTGGAGTTGGTAGTCACGTGATCTGTGGAGAGGGAGAAGTAGTGAGCTTTGCGTCCGATTCACCATCAGAATGAGTGATTATGTAGCGTGCAGCCCTATGTTAGTGCAACCCAATGTAGTGAATGAGGGGTTGGGTGCACATTCAGACACAGCCTCTGCCATTTAGTGGTAAGGATGTGTACAACAAAACACAAACAGGCTTTTCTTTAAAAAGAAATCGGAGCAGTAAATGGCTTTTGATTCAACCTCTTTTTGCCTCAGATGTAAATATGGCTTTAAGAACTTCTCAGGTCCTTTTGATTAAAGTGAAATTATAGCAGGAAGTCGTTTTCTCATATCAGCATGGCCACAGGGACACACAGCCCCATTTAATGCAGGTGCACTATGTGTCCCTGTTTCACTCTTCACACCCTTTTACAGTCAAAGGAGCCCAGAGTGAGTCTGATATATCCCCAACTCATAACTTAGTTCCCCTCCTCCAGTGCAATAGGCTCCAACAGCAACATGACACTCTTCCATCTACACCACCGATTTGGTATAAACTGCAAGTTAACACAAGCACACAAATGATTTGTAATCCTTTTCATACATGGAGTGTAATTTCAGATACATGCCACACATGTGGTAGGAAAGCCTGCAGGAGAAAAAAGTGTCATTAAGTGAATGTAGATGCTATTTCCTTTGGCTTCTCTGGGATTAGAAGGCCTGTCAGTCACAGGAGGAAACAAAGGGGGGCCGGGGGCCTCCAGCATGGCTCACAGAGAAACCACTGAACAACAGCATGACGCCTCCCAGCCCACGGCAGCACATAGATAGATAGATAGATAGATAGATAG